>JAAHCF010000131.1:0-62303 GCA_038367545.1 Beauveria asiatica | reverse complement strand
TAGGTTATAACCTTAGTTATAGAAGGATATATATAAAGAAGATAGTACTAGGAAGATAAAAGCTTATTAAGCTTTAGTCTTAAGAGTCTATAGAATATACTTCTTCTTACCTTCTAATTTTTATAATCCTATTTCCTTACCTAGCTTACCTTATACTATTATAAAATTATTAACTATAAAAAGAAGATAATTTCTAGTCTTAAGATAAGTTAATTTTTTTAATAAAGTATATACTTTAATTTATATTCTTTTTAGTATTTTTTTATATAAATTACTTTTATATTATAATTTAAATTAAATTATATAAATTTACTTAATTATTTAATAAAAATTATAAGTTTAAGAGGTAAATAATAAAAAAATACTTATTATATATTATATTTTTTAAATACTTAAAATTTCTTTTATTATTTTTTTTTAATTAAAATTAAATTTCTTAAATCTTATATTAATTAATCTTTAAAATATTAAATAAAATTATAATTATAATATTTTATACTAAACTAAAGTTTTATAATATTAAATATTAATATAAATAACTAATTTAACTAGAATTTTATATTTTAGTTAAGAATATATAAAAATATATAAATCTTAATATATTATATATTAAAAGTAATTCTTATATTAAACTAATTAATATTTTATTTAATTAGTTTATATAAAAAGCTAAGATTAGAAATCTTAAAAGATTATTAAAAACCTTTATATATAAAAATATAAGAGATAAATATAAAGAAAAATTAAATAAGATTATAAAATAAAAAGATAATCTTAATAAAGTCTAGACTTAAATAGCTAAAATAATAAATATAAATTTATATTAAAAAACTAAATTAAGTTTTAATATAAAAATAATTTTTATAAAGTTTAAATTTAATTTATTAAATATTAAAAAAGTATATTAAAGAACTAAAGAATATTATTATATTTAATAATTAAATAATAAAAAATAATATTATATACTAATATTAAAAAATATTAGAAATAGTAATTATAACTTTAAATAATCTTAAAGTATAATTATAAAAATAAGAAAAAGTATATTAACTAATATAATTATATAATATATTAAAAATAAAAAAAATACTTATAATTACTAATATATTAGAAGCTTTAAATAAAAAACTAATATTAGTTTAAGTTAAATATATAAAAAGAAATATTTTTAATATTATAATAATAAAAAAAGAATATAATTATAATTTTAAAAATATTATAAATACTTATAAAGAAAATATTAAATAAATAAAGTATATTAAGAAAAAAAATAAAAATACTTTTATAATTTTAAAAGATAATAATTAAGAATTTAAAAATATATTTTTAAAAAAGAATAATAAAAAAGGTTATAATTATTTATATTAATAAAAAATATATAAATAAATTATTAGACTTAAAAGAGGTTAGAGGTGTGGTGTATAAAAGGCTTAATTCTTACTAGCTAGTACTAGCTAGATTCTAGCTACTTATAGCTGTGTACGGGTGTGTGTATGGCATACACCTACTTAGTTAGAACTAGCGACTTTATAGACGTAATAAGTGCCCCCTAACTAAGGAAAAAGAAGGTAACGTCCCTATTACTAGTTACTAGTATATCCCTAGGCAGTTATATATTAGCTGTTCGATTTGCTGATAATACTCCTCTATCCGCTCTTCCGGTTCTATTATAACTCGCCGCCTGGCAGTTAGTAGTGACTGTTCAAGTATATCGATTACCTGGCTGGCTGTGGGAATTGACTGGCAGGGCGTAGGAATTGACCGGCTAGCTGGCTGGCTGGCTGGCTGGCTGGCTGGCAGGCTGGCTGGCGTAGAGAATGCGTCGAGTATATCAATTATCTGACTCGGCGTAGGAATTGACTGGCTGGGCGTAGAGATCGGCTGGCTGGCTGGCTGGCTGGCTACCGGCAGGTGCAAGGTCCGTACTAATGGTGGTCTTGGCTTGGTACGGCGCTTTACTGGCGGCAGCCCCTGGGCCTGGCGACGAAGGTCGCGGATCTGTAGCCCTTGGTCTTGGTTACGGCCCTTAAGGTCGTAATAGTCACCTTCTAGGGTGTAGAATTGACCCTTCCAGTACTGTATTGTCCGGTCCCTTGACCGAAGCGTACGTTCGAGTTGATTGATACGGTCTGACGGCTGGTCAGGGCCTCGTATAACGATCGATGGATTTAGACGTGGTGGCGTAGGGATTGACGAGTTGTAGGTAGGCTTCCTGTAGCTGGCTGCTAGCGTTGTTGATGAGCTAGCTGTAGGAATTGACGAGCTAGCTGTTAGAATTGGCTGGCGGGCTACCTGTGGCTTACGCCTGGCGGCACGACAGAGTACTTGAAGGTGTCGAAATAATTGATTCTGTGACGGGAAGGTCTCCCTGCAAAGACCACACGTACGGCGCTTCTGATCTTGCTGATACAGCTGCTGTACCCGAAGGTACTCGTGCTGCTGTAGCTGATCGAGGCTCCGTGACAGGCCCATAACTGGAATCAGGTATAAGAAAGGTAGAAAAGACGTAGGGAAGAAGGTAAAGAAGGTCACGGCTCGTAGTAAGCTAGTAGCTAGTAGATGGAATTGCCGTGTGGCCTAGTAAAAGGTATAGCTGTTAACTAGTTGGTTGGTATTGGTATTATACGGTTGTTATAGGTCATGATCGTGCTGATGGTTTAGTTGACTTAGTGGGCTTAGGGGTAGTACTTATACTTAGTTAGTACTGACGGTGCCCCTGATAATGCTCCTAGTTTAGTGGTCAGAATCGGTCCTTGACGGTAATGTGGGCGTAACCTGGGGACTAGATTAACAGTCTAGTCCTGGCGGCTACACGCTCGTTATTAGCAATTACTACCACTTATTAGACTTAAAAGAGGTTAGAGGTGTAGTGTATAAAAGGCTTAATTCTTACTAGCTAGTACTAGCTAGATTCTAGCTACTTATAGCTATATATAGGTGTGTGTGTGGCACACACCTGCTTAGTCAGAACTAGCGACTCTATAGACGTAATATAAATACTTAAAAAATATTAAGTTATTTAGAAAGTATATTTTAAAAAGTTTAATTTAAATATTAAAGTTAAAGAGTTAAAGAGAAATATAATTCTTAAGGCTTTAGAATAACTAAAATAAAAAGATTAAAATATAAAATTTTAAAAATTAGGCTAAAATTTATTAAAAGATACTTAAAAAGACCTTTTAAAAATAAAATTAGTAATTATTATTTTATTAAACTATATTAATTCTTTTATAACTATAAATAATAAAAAAATATAAATATTATTTATATATATTACTTAATAATTATATATTAGTATATATTATAAATAATAAATCCTTACTTAACTTAAGATCTTTTTAAAAAATAGAAGATTATATACTTAGAGTAGAAGATTATCTTATAAAAGTTAGAGGTATTATAAATACTTAGTTATAGTATTATTATAAGTAAGTAAAAATAAAGTAATAATAATTCCTAGTATTATTATAATAATAAAGGTATATAACTAAATATAGGTATTATTTTTATTATAATCTTATAGTATTATAAGTAAATAAAGCTTAATATATAATAAAGTATTATAAGGTATTAAAAATATAATATCTTTAAATACTTATTTTTTAATAAGTATATTTCTTTATTAGTTATAAAATATATTAAAATAAAACTTAATTATTTCTAAATTAGTATATATAAATAACTATTTAATTATATTATATTTATAAAAAAATAGGTATTAATAAATATTATATTTTTAATATAATATAATATAAGGTAAAGTAAATTACGTATTTAAGTGCTTAAGTAGTAAAATATAATATTATAAAAGGTGGTATTAATAGTATACCGTACGTATATAGTTTGATGACTAAGCTATGATGCTGTTGAAAACTTCTTCCTCTCTATTTCATCGAGCTTGACTCTGCGATAGTTGGCACATGTTTTGTCTGGCCATGGCTCCTTTCTTACAAAGAATTCGCCTCCCGAAATGATACGCCATGCACTACATTCGACTTCTTCGACCGCCAAACGTCACCCGACAGGCCGGGCTCCATCTCCAACTGCTCTTCACCATTACCACTGATCTCGGCGACTCATTTCTTCAACCAGATGTGCCACTTGATTTGCAAATTACAGCAGAAATAAATGAGTCTTCTAATCCGATAACAATAAATCTGGCCAACAAGGGTCAGGTCATGTGGCAATCCGGTATGCGGGTTGCGAAACCAAAGGTCGCAATCCCGAGGCCGCTGCAAGCCGCGCTGGGATCTGGATCCAAGATCAGTATCTGCATCTCTGCGAGCAAAGAGATGTCTGCAGATGGCGTAACAAGTATTCTTTCACACGCAGGGAACGGCCAGGGGCAGGGACAAATCATGCCGGTTTGGGTAGCACTGAGCAGCTCGAATCAAGGTGCGGATGTGTCAACGCGAAGAATCTTGCTAGACGACGCGGGACCTGGCAGGTATCTTGTCCGAGTCGAAGAGGAGATTGGCGAAAGCATAGCTCGGCATATTTGGGACGCTGGCGTGCTCGCCATGTGCTCCATCGCCGGCGCCTACCTCTGCCCCGACCTTGAATGCAGCCAACAGACGCTCCCTAGAACCATCAGGACCACCCTCTCGTCAAAAAGCTCAGTCAATATTCTTGAGCTTGGATGTGGTGTTGGAATATTTGGCGTTGGACTTGCCACGATGTTTCCGGAAATGCAGAAAGAGGGCTTGCAAAAGTGCACAATCATGATGACGGATCTGGACGAGGCTGAGGAGAGGGCCAGGTCAAACATGCAGCGCATAGCTACTAGCATATCGAGCCGCGACATGTCACTACTCTACGAAAACCTTGATTGGGAACATGGGAGAAAGGGGAGGTTTGGCCACAAAGTCGCATCTCGCCATTGGGACCTCATCATCATAAGCGACTGCACCTACAACGTCGACATGCTGCCGGCACTAGTGGAGACTCTGGGTGCTATCGAGAGCTCGAGTAGATCCAAGAAAAAGAGCGGAGTAACTAGGACAAAGGTATTTCTAGCCACGAAGCCGCGACATGCATCGGAGAGAGCTTTCTTTGACCTGATGGCGGACAGCAAGTGGTGTATCCAAGACAGCCAAGTTTTGAACTTGGCTGTGTTGGGTCATGAGGAAGAGTCTATAGAGCTGTACCTGTTTCAAAAAAGACAGCTACCGGGCACATGATACTGCTCTCATCGATGACCAAGATGCATGAAAATTCGTCTGTTGACCATGCGCAAAAGTATTATGCACGTATTGGATGTGTGTACTACTTTATGCTGAGACGAGACTTGTATATGCGTGAAACCTCTCAGCAGTGAGCAGGGTTCTTGGGGTAGACGTTACCAGTGTTGCAGGTGTTTGGAGGAGAGAACAGAGGAGCAGCTCCGGTCCATGTCAGCATAATCTGCAGCAGACTCAATGCGCGATACGCCGTGATGGGGTCAAACTCACCATTGACACCGTAGTTCTTGGGAGGATCGCGGACGATGGAGTAGCGGCCACCAGGAGTCAGGCGGTTCTCGCAGTCAATCTGGGCTTGCCCCCCGTTGCGGCTGGCAGAGCCGGTCCAGATGTCGATGTGAGGCTGGCCGCGCTTCCAGTCCGAGTCTATAATACGCCCCGGTCAGCTAACCCCCTCCCCAAAGACGAACACTTGGGGCACGGCATCACTTACCGCACTGGGCGCAGTAGTCCTCAACGCGACCATACTTGGTGAGGAAAGGAAGGTAGACAATCTCACACTGGTTTAGCTCGCCGGGAGCGGTAGCGATGGTGACGGGGTCGTCGTAGGTACCGGTACCTGGAGGTCTGTCAGCATCATGGGATAGAAATCGACTGTCGACGAGCCTTTCGCTCTGCGCCACTCACCACCGGCACGGTTGCCACGACCGCAGTTGCCGGAGATGGCAGGACCGGGAGGGTCGTTGTCGGGATAGCCGTAAAAGGTGACCTTGTAGTTGCCAGGAGTAGAGCAGGCAGACGTGAAGCCAGCCAGGGCGGCGGCAACAAAGGCGGCGACAGTGCTTCTCATATTTGAAGGCTTGGTGAGGCTGATTCTGGTGCAAAAAAAACTCAAAACTCATAAAAGCTCGACTGATGAGAAAAACAGACCGTCAACAAGATGGGAGACTTGGCGTCTATTTATACTCTGGTGTTGACGGCATTGCTCGCTGTTGAACATGGATCCTCCACGAGCTACTTTGAATCCAAACTACATTCACCATACACCTTCAGCAAAAATGAAACCCAATAGCCCAAAATGTCGGCATTTTCATACCCATTTCTGTCAACCTGTGCGGTGCACGGCATTGAGAAAGCGGCGGCGCTCCTTATCCACCTCGAGATGCTACGCTGACATGGCGGGTCGTCTAAGCATCATCGAAAGTGGCCAGGGCTCACGTTTAAAGTGTGTGTCGCGTGATTGGTGGGAATGATTCTGACGGCCAAGGAAACAAAAGCTAGAACAAAGAGAAAGAAGAAGAAATAGTTGTCGCTGCCACAGTTTTGCCCCAGGATTCCGGGAATAGCGGCGTGTAAGCGAGGCTGCGATCCGCGTACTCTTCTTGTCGATGTAGCTGATCAGCCTCACCGGCAAGGTGAGGGTTGATACACTATTACTGCAGCCATTTCGATAAATCGACCAAGCCAGCGAGAGCCCGGGTCCCCAAAAAGGCAGCCAAAGTGGACGAAAAGGCAACATGATCTCGCCGGGACCATGGCTTGCCAACTATCGAGGCGCTGCGGTACCTGTCTTCTCCTCCACTAGCCGGTGCTTATGGCAGTTAGAAAGGCCACCAATGAGAGATTAGTGGCCTTGCTTCAGTTAGGTTCCGCTGTTGGTGGCACACCAATCTGCCATCGGGAAGGGCGCTTGTCTATCGGCCTTTACAGTCAACATTGCAATGTACATGAATGTTTCTGCAATGACCGACGCTTGCTTGCTTCTCACAATAACAGTGAATCAAACAAGCCGAGGATACGGAATAAATGCGAGACTAGAAAGGCTTGGACGCTGCCCGGCGCTAGGAACTCTTCCTCCCCATCAGCGACAAGGACCAAGTGGGCAGACTCCTCACAGTCCACTTGTTCCTCAAGGTGCTTAGACAGAGTAAATATGGCAAGCCTCCTCGAACATGGATCGTTTGGAGGCCCAGTCCAATTTCATGTCATACTCGGGATGGACCCATCTCCCCATGTGACGCTCGATCGATGTCATTGAATCCGGAGCCGAAACGCCTCCCGGCTCCAACGACGGCTTACTCTCGGCCCGCCCCCCCAGGAGTTTATTAGTCTAAGCCATCTTTATAAGTTCTTGTACATATGGGCTGACTTTCACTTAATGTCGTGTTCAGTTACTCAATGTGCACGTCGCATTCCGCTGCAAGTCGATGCACGAGTCAAGCCTCTGACATAATCGAAAAATTGCATCTTCACCGCGCGTGTACGATATGTGACCCCTTTTCCGCATCCCAGAAAGTGCGCCTCATATGCCTACCATATCTCTTTCGGACTCGTGAACCCCGTGTTGCTACTTTGCCCGCTCTGTTAAACAATGTCAAACCATTAGACGAGAAGGCCAACTTGCTCATACTGGCTGGTGAATGGGATAGCATTTATTCATGAAAACTGAGTCCTTTATTCCTCCTCTTCTTCTTCTAATGAAAGCGGCTCGACTTTCCCCAGACAGCTTCTCCAGATGATTACGACAGTCAGGACCGATAGATGGTTCGGAGCGAAACCTTGCTCGCAGAAAGCGGCCAGACACTTGATCTTGGACCACTACTCAGACACCCTGTTGATCACGTCTAGGACTATATCGGCCACCTTGTCCGGCATGCTGAGAAACGGGCTGTGCGAGGCTGCGAGGCTGTACCGCTTGACTGATACACCGTCGCTCTCGGCTCGGCCAACCATCATGTTTTGCAAGGCGAGCGGCACCGCCTCGTCATTCTCGCAAAAGATGTAACTCAATGGAATAGTGCGCCAAGCCACCGCTCGTCCCGCACTGAGCGGCGTCTTCTGCGCTACCGTGCCATGGGCCACGCGCAACGATTCAGCCCAGGCGGCTTCCTGGGGCTCGAGGTCATTGTAAAACAGCTTCAAGGGATCACGACAGACGACAGTGTTGTTCTCGTCGACGAGATACGGGGGCTGCCCGCCCGAGACTCCAAACAACGACTCGCCTTCGCGGGGCACAAAGGCGCACAGAAAGACCAGGTCCGTGACACCACCCTGTGATGAGCCCCGCGGCACAGCAAAGTCGGCAAGGGCACCGCTGGAGATGATGCCGCCCCAGGAGTGGGCGAGGACGGTCAAGTGAGTCCCGGCCGCCGTTTCTTTTGCAACGATGGATCGGATCAAGTCGACGTCGTCCTGCAGAGTTGTGTTGGGGGGAACTACATTGTTGTTTGTCGGGAGTGTCTCGCAGATTTTGCGGATCCCGCGAGACTCAATCGCCGCAATGAGCTTATAGTAGTGACCGGGTACGTGCCAGGCACCGGTGACTAACAGGACAGCTCTCGGCTGGGGCATCGTCCCTGAAGCTCCTGTCCGTCGCAAGCTGAGGATGGAGTGCGAGGGCCCCTGGTTGTTCGTGACAGCGTGCTAGAACTTGTAATTATGTTTGCGAGTGCAGTGCAATCCGGACAGAGAACGAATGAAGCTTCCTCCATCTATATCACAGCGGGAAATTGGGCAGCTGGGTACTGCCGCCTAATCAATCACCTGCACGGGGCTGAGGCTGACTGGTAGTTACAAGACAAGACGCCCAACGGCACCTAATGTCAGTTGCGCCATCGTATGCATTCTCAAACAAGTTATACATGGATAGTAGGCTCTTATTCAATAGATGTAATCCGTACATTTAATTTATTTATTCCATATGATTCATAGTATTTATGCACATTTATTTGACATGGATTGAGTATTACCTGTCGGCAATCTGCCGAATGGTGGAAAGGCTCCCGGGGATCGGGAAAGCTTTCAGCTAGCATGGATACAAGGGACTCTTGAATTTCAAGAGAAGATGATGCAAAAAAAGGCAAAGTTCTTTTGCTATTCGGCCATCTTGGGCCAGCATTTCTGCCCTTTTACAATATGTCAGCCCCAGCGTACCCCCCAGAATTCTGGAACAAATTTTATTCATCTAAACTTGGCCTGAAAAAAAATTCAAAGTGGCGTATCCTGCGGCCCATATCTGCACTTTACTACGGATTAGTTAAAAATTAATCAACTAAAACTAACCCTTGCCCTTGTGCCTTGTTCCTGGAACACCCCGCATGTCTTGGGGGCCATGCCATGCTCAGCCCGTGCCGTGCCCGTGCCGAGAGACTGTTCCCTGTCTCATCGAGAGTCTGACCGCTGAAACCATCATCACAGAGGTTGAGAGGAGGCAAGGCCATAACTTGTCACCTTGGAGAAATCCCACTTTACACTTTATTCGTATTCTTTGGGTGCGGAGAGGGAGGGCTCCGGGGCGGGCAAGACGGGTCTCTTATACCCACCAACAAGGATATAATCCGTACATCCGTACGGATTACATCAATAGTCTTAGTTACGCGGAGAGTTTGCAGAGAGTTGGAAAACAATCCTGTATTTGTGGACGCAGATGGAACGTTATTAGGGCTATGAGATGCCACTGACAATCATGTAGCTGGACACACTAGAGTCACTAGCTCGTCAAACTAGTTCAACTACATAGTTTCTTCTTCCTTGTAATTGACTGTCCATGCACTCCAAGGGACCCAGAATCGCGGCCAACTACGGATTAGCGAGACTAGCATTGTTCAGCCAGCCCCAGCGCCGGGCCTGGGGGACTCAAAACCGCGTTCCGCCACAAGTTACCAGTACGTTTAAGGTGTAGTCTGATATAGATCACCGCGGCCCGCAGTAGTGGGACTCGTCAACTAGTGTTAAACTCGCTAAATAATGAGCCAAAGGCAGAGAAGTGAAGTGCAGACATGTGCAATCAGCCGCTGGCCATGTTGATTTTCTTGTTCCTCTCTTGCAGTGACGTGAAAGTACAGGGTCCACGACGAATCAAGTTTGAGAGTCGAGTGCTACGAGAGGTAGAGTAGACAAAATCACCGCCATTGATAGCATCTGAAGCCATGTCGTGGGCTCCAGATCGTCATCGGCTCCGACCGAGGACAGCAACTAGTTGGGGCAGCAAGGCGGCCCCTGGCATTGTCGCCCCGACACCCCCTCCGTGTGGATTTACTATTTATTTAATTATTAGCGATCCCGATCAGTGGGTGGGAAAGGGGAGAGAAGAGAAAAGCCTGCTTCCTCGCTTGTGAGTGGCATATTTTGCGTCGTATAATCCTGCATCTTGGTTATAACCAGGCCGTCGCGTTGCCTCACCCCAACGCCTGCAGCTTTCCAAGAGTTTGCTCCAGTGCGCCGGAATGTGACCACGGCTCTTACTTTGTCAAAGGTCATTTTGAACGATACTTGCCCCCCCCCTCCCCCCCGGTGCCTTATGATGCTAGCCCAATACTGGGCTTTTTTGCTGGCATGCAGCACTCAGCTATGCATGGCGGCATCGCAAGCGCCACGAGCAGAAAGCGCGCTGCAGCTATTGTCATCAGTCCCATCTTGTGCCGTGAGTATGAAGGCGAGGCTTGTCAACTGGAACCCAAGCTCCAATTCAAAGCTGAGAGAGCAATCGTACGACCAGAGGCTGATGATGCTGTGTCTGTAGCTTCCATGCATCATGTCGGCCGTATCCGAATCGACATGCTCTCCGACAGACGTGCAGTGCATCTGCCTCGACCATGGCTTGCAGAAAAGCGCCGTCGCGTGCATCGTAAAGTCGTGCTCTCTTTCAGACTCGCTCCATACCAAGAATGCCACAATGACGGCGTGCGGCGCCCCGGTCAGGAACAAGTCTCGGCAATACTACAACATGTCCATCGTGCTCGGTGTTGTGGCCGTCTGTCTTGTGCTGGTGCGCCTCGCATTCAAGCAGTTTTGGAGCTCCCGTCGAGCTCTAGGACCGGATGACAAGATCATCCTGCTGACCGTCGTCCTTCGCATCTCGGGCACCGTCCTCAACGTCAAGGGTCTCGCCGACCACGGCCTGGGCAAGGACGTGTGGACCATGTCTGTGAGCGAGCTCAGCACCTTTGTCATGTGGCTGTACATAATGGAGGTCTTGTACTTGGCGGAGCTTTCTCTTCTGAAACTGAGTCTATCGGCCTTTTATCTGTGCGTCTTTCCCGGTATAGCCATCCGGCGGCTGCTGTGGGGAGTTTGCATCACAAATGTCCTGTTTGGGCTCGTCTTTGTTACCGTGGCCATTTTCCAGTGCTCGCCGATCCATTACTGGTGGACGCAGTATGGAGAGGAGCCGGGAGAGGGTCACTGCATCAACATTAATGCCATGGGTTGGTCTAATGCCACAATCAGTGTCTTGATTGACATTTTGATGATAGCTATCCCACTCAGCCAGATCCCCAAGTTGCAACTGCACTGGAGAAAACGGATTGGCGTCGTCATCATGTTTTTGACTGGGGCCTTGTAAGTTTGACCGTGAAAAAGACGTCATGACTCTGATTCTGATTGCTCGCCACAGCGTCACGGTTGTTTCCATTCTCCGTCTTCGATCTTTGGTTGGCTTTGCCAACTCGAATAATCCGACATGGGATCAATGGGAGGTTGCCTACTGGTCGACAATCGAGGTCAATATTGGAATGATATGCACATGTCTCCCGTCTTTGCGACTGCTGCTGCTACGCCTGTTTCCCGGGCTGCTGGGCAACACTATCGCGTCGGGATCGGGACAGGATGTCTCGTACGCTCATGGGTCGCGTGGCCAAACTGTTCTTGGCTCAGAAGCATCTATACAAGGCCACGGGAACGAATTGGCCGACGTAGAGCCCAAAAAGGGTAGCGATTGGCAGTCGAATATGACCAAATCCAACCATGTGCTGGTAAAATCGGAGGATCGGCGCCGACTGGGGACTTTACTAGGCAAGTAGATGGGTGAGATGGAATACAGGATATCCTCACTTTCTTGTTTAACAAGGGATCTACATGAGATTATGCTTTTTCTCTGTAACCCTTTCCCGTCATCATCATGCATGACACTAGTGGTCACCCAGTGGCATTGTCAAGCATCATCTCGCAGCCTTGTCCAATTAAATATGCTGCTCAATGTTTCCCCGCCTCTAGGATACAACGTTGCTCAAGCGGGTTTCGTCGATCAAGACCACAACTATTACGAGGATGAGATATAAAGATAATGAGCCAATCAAGATCAACTAAACCACGGCAATGTCTTGTTTATTATCCACTTGCCAGGCAAAAGGTTCTGCCTCACCTTGACTTCCGGTGCAATCATGCCGCGATGGCGCGCAGTGCCCTGCCCCAAATCCAGTATAAAACCCCATTGTATGGCCTTGCTCGTTGTACGTGGTCACATCAATTTTCAGCAAATAATTCTTCATCACAGTCGAAATGAGATACAGCTCAATCAGTACCCGGTCGTGGGCTGGCTGCATTGCCATTACGCTCACCACTGCCTCCGTTGGGCAGGCTTACGTGATGAGCCAAGGCCAAGCTGTATGCTGGTTCTGATAACTGATAACCGCGAGCGACTTTAAGCGCTGATGCAGAAATTAGAGCAAATTACCAACGCTGGGGTGGAACTCGTGGAACGCATACCATTGTGACATCAATGCCGAGCAGTTTCTCGAGGCTGCTCAAGCCATTGTCGATCGTGGCCTCCGCGATGCCGGCTACAATTATGTCAACAGTATGTCAGTAATTGCCTTTTCTGCAAGCGCCGGTAACTAATCCAGTTTGACAGTCGACGACTGCTGGCAGGTAAAGAATGGTAGAATCGACGGGCATATTGCAGTCAACAGAGATAAATTCCCTGACGGCATTGATGGGCTTGCCAAGAAGATTCATGCTTTGAACTTGAAGATGGGAATATATAGCAGTGAGATTGATTTTTTTTTTTTTTTTTTTTAAAAAAAAGCCTTTCAATCTAGTCACAACTAACAAATGGCAGCCGCAGGAACCACGACATGCGCGGGCTATCCGGCAAGCTTGGAACACGAGGACATTGATGCCGCCGACTGGGCATCATGGGGAATCGATTACCTCAAGTACGACAACTGCAATATTCCTCCTAGCTGGCAGGATCAATACGTCGCTTGCGATCCAGCATCGACTCACCTCGGCGCAAATGGAACCTGCAACTCCAAGGATGAGCCTCGCCTCGCAAGCGCCGGCTACGACTGGCACAGTTCCAAGTCTTACCAAAGATTTAAACGCATGCGAGATGCCCTTGCAAAGCAGAATCGGGAAATCGTCTACAACATGTGTATTTGGGGCACCGCCGATGTATTCTCGTGGGGCAAGGACCTGGCCGCCAGCTGGAGGATGAGCGAGGATATACGCAGCAACTGGAACAGCATCAAGTCCATCATTAACCAGAATTCGTTCAAGATGCACTCGACAAACTTTTACGGCCACGGCGACGCAGACATGCTCGAAGTCGGAAACGGCCTCTCGCCGGCCGAGACGCGGACGCATTTTGCGCTGTGGGCTGCCATGAAGTCGCCCCTGCTCATTGGCTCCAATGTCAAGAACTTGACGCAGGACGATGTCGATATCCTCAAGAATAGCTACCTGCTGGCATTCAACCAGGATGACGAGTACGGAGAACCAGCGCAGCCATACAAATGGGGCGTCAACCCCCAGTGGACATATGATGCCGCCAACCCTGCCGAGTTTTGGGCCGGGGCGTCCAGCATTGGACACCTTGTGCTGATGATGAATGTGAGAGATGACAAGACGACAAAGACTGCCATATGGAACGAGGTGCCTGGATTGCAAAGTGAAAAGTATCACGTCACGGATGTCTGGACCGGAAAGGATCTTGGCTGTCTGAGCAGCTACTCTGTTGCTGTGGATGCTCACGACACTGCGGCTATCTTGGTTGGGGAACGGTGCTAATGGAGATTCAGATACAAGATGCCTCGTACTCTTGAGCCGGTCTGTATCTATACTCTGAGATTGCTCGAGTGCAAATAGTAGTCGGAAGGGCGCGTATTAGTCATATAACCGTTAACTACTTATTCAGGGAATGTGCTCTCCGCCGCCGTCTGCCCTGCCTTCCAATGATATTTCGACGCCACGTGCTCTGGCTTAGGATGCTTCTGGCCGGCTTCATGATAAAAGTTTTCACGATACGTTCCACCCGGGAATGCGTAGTCATCCCAAAACAAGCCTCGCTTTCTCAGCTCAGGAACAAGTAAGTCGATAATGTCCTGAAACGTTTGTGGAAACAGCGCATATGCCTGGGATATCGAGGTTAGACCAAGTCCAAGATTATGTCAAAGAAGAAGAAGAAGAAGAAGAAGAAGAAGAAGAAGAAGAGAAAAATCAACTCACCAAGTTGAATCCATCAACATCGGCCTCGTGTACCCAAGTTTCGAGACTGTCGGCAACTTGTGCCGGAGTTCCCACAAAGAGCGGTCCGTTGCCACCAAGGCTGACATGCTCAGCCACTGTTTGCTTTGTCCATTTTGAGTTTGCAGGCGAAAACCGCGCATAAGCCTGGACAGTTGACCTGGAAAATCGGTTAGACGATACAAGTTGACAGCATACTCTTGGTTGTGAAAGTGTGAATGGCTCACCTCACTGCATTGCTCTCAACTTCCCGCAACTCCTCGTCGTCGCTGTAAGCACCGAGATCGATTCCCGTCCAGCCTCCAAAGAGGGAGAGCGCACCGTCGAGGGAGGCATATTTCTTCACATCGTTGTACTTGGCACGTGCTTCGTCTTCTGTCTTGCCCAAGATTGGCGTGACAAGAGCGAGGACTTTGATGCTTCGCGGGTCTCTGCCAAAAACGTCTTGCGCGGTCTGCCGTATCTCTGCGATATTCTTCCTGCACGCTTCGGGGGCATGGGCAGACGTGAAGATTGCTTCCGCATGCTGGGCTGCAAAGAGTTTACCCGATTTTGATGCACCGGCTTGCAAGAGCAGCGGTGTTCGCTGCGGGCTGGGATGGACAATGTGCGGACCAGGAACGGCATAGTACTTTCCTTTGTGATTGATCTGGCGGACAAGATCCGGGTTCGTATAGACGCCACGCTCGCGATCAAGCGTCACGGCGTCATCGCGCCAGGAAGCCTGGAACAATTTGTACATGACTTTCATGTATTCCTCCGCTTGGGCGTAGCGCTCGTCATGCTATGACAGGTAGTCGTCAGTATGCTCCGCCGCTTGACAACAGGACGAGCAGCCTACATCTAGTTGCTCGTTGCGCCCCAGGTTCTTCGCAGCCGAGTCCAAGTAGCTTGTAACAATCTGTTGTCATGTGAGCATTGAGGCCTGAAATGTACCTCATCCTGATTGCTGTACGTACGTTCCAGCCCAAGCTTCAAGATGTCAGTTGAGTCAAGAGGCCGACAACATCCCGGAATAGCTGCACTTACCGGCCCTTGGTCAAGTGATCAATAGTAGAAATTCTTCTAGCCAGGTGGTATGGCTGCTCGTACGTCGTGGAAATGGTCACGCCAAAGCCAATACTTTTTGTCGCAGCAGCCATGGCGGGAACAACTGCGAGGGGCTCCGTCACTGGCCACTGCGCGCCAGAGACGATGGCTGGCTCCAAAGACTTTTGATAGACATCGTAGCCGCCTAAACCAATTAGATGGACAATCTTGTAGCGTGTTGCGAGGCTTACCTAGTACATCCGCAATGAAGATGCCGTGAAATTTGGCCGACTCGAGCAGCTTGGCCAGCTCAACCCAGTGTGCTGTTTGGTCAAATTTCCACGATTCATCATCTGGATGGCGCCACAAGCCTGGAGACTGATGGCCGCTACCTGGGTGGAATTAGACGTTTTGCCACGAAACTTGGACATCAGGACCTACACATCATGACAAAGGCGTTGAGGATCAGCGACTTTTTGCCCTTGGCAGAGCCTTCTTCAGCCATGGTTTCCGTGGTGTTTGACGTCCTTTCCTCCGGTTTGCTCTTCAAGTCACAACTACTCAAAGCTCATGCATGTAGAAGAAAACTCGCTCGGTGAAACAAAAGCTCGGAACGATCGTCTGGTGTTGGGTGCAGTAACTCGACTCCGCCTTGGCGTTCCGAGCACACAATGACGCGATAGTGGCGACGGAATGGCGTCGCCCATGAAACGGACATGAGCATTGGCCGCTTGCTGCACTCATATTTCCCAAGTATATCCGAATGTGGGGTATAATCAGGTCTGCAGATTTTCATGTTATGCTGGGAGCAAGGCTGTAGTTATGCGATGGCGCAATTTGAACCACCACTTACGAAGAGGAGGCTGTATGAGAGCACATCCGATTTCGGGTCCAAGGCCCAAGATGACAGACGAAACAAACCTTGAGACTTGATAGCAAAACCGCCAGCTAAGAATACCTGATACCTAATACCGCTAAATCTAATGTATCCACTGCAGTGTGTGCTATATGCTTGCGCATGTCAACCATCTTGTCTTTTCTGTGCTAAATACCACTCTAACCAAAACATCGGGCAGAACTAGCCCTCGTATCAAATAATTGCATCTTTAGAGCTGATTAGACACGGCTCGGGCCGTTTTCATTTCGCCAGCATCGCTTGTGCTTTGCTCAGAGTCGTCGCCGTCGCCGTCTCCAGGCTTTGCGACGCCAATCTCGCGCAAAACCAGCCAAGCGGGGATAATCGCAGCAGCCCAAAGACCAAAGTTGAGGTAGACGCTTCCAACTTGTGCCATGATCTCAACGGATCCCAGACCGTAACTCACTGCCTGCCAAGCAGATTCCGTCCCGCGCAGCAAGGCGGAATAACGGATAACCTGTTCCTGGGACTCGGCTAAATTTTGGATGATGAAGTACCTATAGGCCGGAAATTAGCGAGAGTCAACATGACGTGGACTTGAAATACTCACAGAAACATGTAGTTTAACTGGAAGCCGAGTAGCAAGAAAAGGTATACGGGGAACCCGGACCCAAAGCCAGGGCTCGTCCAGTCGTATGTGGGCTGCGTGCGACGATATCGTGCAGACATGACTGTTGCCCAAGTCCACCATGCTCCTTGTAAAGTGACGATTATCCAAAACGAACTTCTAGCCCTGATTTTGAGCGGAATCTTGGTCCTGTCAAGCCAGTACTGTTGAACCGTCATTGTGAGTAGTTGCTTTGTCAAATGGCGCTTCGAGGCACAACTTACCCCGAGGACGTTGCCCCCAATTGCGGCCACAATGCCCGACAGAAATGATCCCAAGGCACGCGCACGAACAGAGAACCACACTGATAATAAACCAGAGACTTGTCAGATGTTTGCTTCTCTTTCCCCTTTTGGCGGACGGAGCAGACAAGGTCCGACTTACACGAAAGATATGTGAAAAATACGGCCTCGGCAAACACGGCCTGCCCGATAAACAACAGCACTAGCAGGAACTTGCGAGAAAAGAACAATCTGACGGTCGCTTTGATCTCGAGCCAAGGGTTGCTGTATATGCCCAGTTCCACCTTGTTGCCATCCTGGCGCTGCACCTTTTCCGGCGGCGTCAGGAAGAGCGCGCCCACGGGAGCAAGGCATTGAAGAGCAATAAAGACAAGGTATACCGTATGAGACACCTTGCCGGCCTGATCACGGTTGGCGTTTAAGCCCAAGTTGATGGCACCACCCAGAATCTGGCCACTGACTCGATAGGTTAGCCAGTATCCGAGTGCCTTGCCCTTGTTCCAGGGCTCTGGATACGCAATCGCAATGGCTGCCTCTGCCATCCAGAATACGCCAGCGGATATGCCGCACAGGGCAGCACCAAGAATGACGAGCCATTCTATCCCGAAACGATTATTCGTGTATAAGCCTGCGGCGTAAGGCGCGTAGCCAAGTCTGCATCATCTTGTCAGCGGCTGGACATACACATATTGTGTGTTGCAGCTGTTGTTCATCGCAGTGTACGTACGTGCCGAAAATTAAAGCCCCCTTTATACCAATCAGCCGGACTAGAGCACTGGAGAAGAGACAGGAAACAACCATGAGACAAAAGGTCAATGCATTTGCCGTGTTGACCAAGTATGGCTTTTGTGCTCCTCCAGCGCCGAGGGAGTTCATAGCCCCCCATATTCCTGGCGCAGCAAAATTGCATAGGCCGAGGATCGTGATATTGAACAAGGTTGATCGATACCATTTCACTGTGATGAGTTAGGAAGCCACTCATAGACCAACCTTTAACCTGTCACCACACCACATACCTGGGGCAACCTCGGACGCCATTTTGCATGAGCCTGAGAGTGCGTATGATGCAGGATGGTGGGCGATGATACGAAGGACCTGGTCTACCACCAAAGCTTTCAATGTATATATCTCTGAATGAGGCCGAATCATTCAATCCATGTGCAAAGGCACGCGGCTGCCGTTTTCTTCAACTGTGGGCTAGCTCAGTCCTCCGCTCTCCGGCATTGCCCAAAGCACGTCATTTCAAGGAAGTGAAACAACATACGCCAACCACTTGAGCTTAAAAGAGAACATGGTGCTTAATTATCAATAAATTATTATTAAACGTTTCAAATGAAAGAGCTCATAGAGGGTCAAAGTTGCAAAAATAAATCCAGTGTTCCGGCTTCGGCTTGACCCGGCAACCTCTCCGGCATTCGAGACGGCTGCTGCTCTGAATTACCAGCCCATTCGTCTGATGTCTAGCAAACAATGGGTAACTACTTGAAACTTATTCTCTATAATCTATGGGATGCTCCACCAGCTTTCGTGCACATCTTTCAAGTCAATCTCGTCGGGATTCCGAAGGTACGAGGTAATGTCAGAGTCGGGGTCTGCCTCTCGCCTTGTAGACCCGTTGCCCAGGTACCAATGGAACCGATTCCCCGACCCAGACAAATACTTGTACTTCCAATCCTCCCAGCGAGGGTCGCGCCGCACAATGGTGAGATGCGCAGCGCTGCCAGGCCAGATGCCGTGCACTCTGGCACCTGGCTTGCCGCCGTTGTACCACGAGCTACAGTCGTCGGTAAAGACGGTAGTCTTGAAAAAGGCCTCGGCAAACTCGTTAAAGTCGTCGGCCGCCTTGGGGTCGGCATCGACAGACTTGATGCCCTCTCTGGACACCTTTCGGAGCAGCTTTGCAAAGTACGCCAGCTGGCTCTCGACGCTCTGCGGCACGGTACCGGACGGGCCTGTGCCAAACGGCCCGTGGACGAACAGTAGATTCGGGAAGCCAGGCGTAGCTACTCCCATGTATGTATATGGAAAGGCTGCTTCTCCCTCGGGGGCCCAAACTTGGGCCAGTGTCCTCCCGTCGGCCTTGATGGGGAAGCGAGGCACCAAATCCGTCTTGGAGCCCGTGGCACAGAATATGGCATCAACTTGCCTGTGGATGCCATCTTCCGTCTCGATGCCCGTAGCAGTGATTCTGCGAATTGGCGTGCGTATGTAATCCACATTGTCCTCGGTGATTGCTTCCAGATAGCCAGGGCCGGGGGTCAAACGTCGACAGTTGGGAGAAAAGTCTGGGACCATGTGCTCAATCATGGTCGGCTTTTTGGATAGTCTCTTGCGCATCACTTGGATGAAATCCGTCTTCAACTTTACATTTCTAGCGTTCCCACGAAGAACTCCCGGGAAACCCCGCCAGTATTTGTCCTCGAGCTTTTTCCTGTATGCCGTGTATGCCGCCGGATCCTCAAAGGTATTCTGTAGTTCGTCTTCAATAGGTTGGGGGCCAGCCGTTCTTTCATCTCCTGCCCACGAGGTTGCAATCCACGTTTTATTTCTGGCGTAGTGATCC
Organism: Beauveria asiatica; assembly: GCA_038367545.1. Classification (NCBI taxonomy): domain Eukaryota; kingdom Fungi; phylum Ascomycota; class Sordariomycetes; order Hypocreales; family Cordycipitaceae; genus Beauveria; species Beauveria asiatica. The sequence continues at coordinate 42,523 of JAAHCF010000131.1, read as the reverse complement.
AAGCGAGCCACAGTCTTTTGTAGAGTAGCAACAACCTGAATACCACTGGCCCCATTTCCAATGACGGCGATTCTTTTCCCATCCGGGTCAAAGTCAGGGTCCCAGTTGGACGTGTGCCTCAGTGTTCCCTGGAATTCGTCAATGCCAGGATACGTTGGTAGCTTCCAGTCGTTGAATCGGCCAATGCATGTCAGCACAAAGTCGTATTGCAGTGTTTTGACCTCGTCGATTGTCAAGTCTCTGGCGGTAACGTGCCATTTTCCAGCATCGGAATCCCATGTCGCCCCTTGTACCAGATGCTCAAATTTGGCATACTGGTACACCTTGTACTTTGTAGCGACCGACTGCCAATATTCGCGAATTTCATGTCCGGGTGCAAACTCATCCGACCAGTCTTTCTTGGGCTCAAAGGTCGACTGATAGACATGCGATGGTATATCGCATCTCACACCAGGATATACATTCTCGAGCCACGTTCCTCCCTGTACAAGTGGTGAGCGTGGCGACTTCAGAGCGAACATTGTAGCCGGCTCACAAAATCACGATTCTTGTCGTAAATCGTTAATTGGATTCCAGGCACCTTCGCAGGCAAAAGGACACCGGCAAGGATGCCCGCCAGGCCCCCTCCAATGACTGCGACTTTGAGCGGCCGCGGCTCATCAATATACCTGTCCACAATCTCCAGAGGCGTTGTCTGCTTTAGAGCCGGTAGTGCATCGGATGCGTCTCTTCTCTGATTAGTTCTCCCCTCCTCACTCAGAGTGTCCCCAGAAGCCGATAGACTCGGCAGAATGGGAATACCATTGCCATTCCCGGCATGCTCGTCAATATGCGCGTCCATCATCGCGGGACGCGAGTCAATTAATACCCCCATTCTGAGATGTAATAAAAGTCTTGGCTTTTTTGTCTCCCGAGTATGAAATTTATATTGAACCTTTGGATGAGCATAAATGGGTGGGAGGATTGGCATGGTAGTTAGCAAATAGCTGACGGAATCACATCATCCAAGCACGTAACCACCCCGCAAGAGTGGCCGCACTACGTCTCCAAGGTTTGAGCAACATGTACATACTGCGGTAACTAGTTATTTATTAGTAAATAGTACGTGCTAACTAATTCCGCTCAGTGCGGAGAAGCAGCAACGCTTTGAGGTTTTGTTTGGCCCAGAGTCCAAACGCAAAATGCCAATAACAACTGTTAGTCTTGGTCTACGGGCGGGCCTACTTCCTTCTGGCTTGTACATTCTTGTGTAATCACATCTACTTTGCAAGTTTCTATTGATAACCCTTTATTCTTTTATTAGTCAAAGAAAACTTTTATTAGGTCAATTACTCCTGCGCTTGAATAGCCAAGAGAAGAAACTTGTACATGCAGTGAATCTGGCAGCACATGATTTACTACAACTGCATGCGGGCGCCGCATCGAGGCGTTCTACCTACAGTAGGGGCTTAATCACTCTGTATTTACGGAGTACATGGAGCTAGTTCGTGTCGGTCCCTGTATCATGTCTCTTGGAGGATGCTCACGTCTCATGTGAATGTGAGACAATGCCGCCCGAATAAAATTTACACCAACGTAGCTACTACTTAACCTACTAACAATTACCCATCAAAAAGGCCTGCTGTACAAAGAATTGAACAGTGTATGTAGGGCAGCCTTCATGGGTCCCAACTTGATATTTAGTTAGTAGGTGTCACAATTGAGCTTGGGGCTCATCGTCCATCTCAATGACCAATTTGCCGAATTGTCGCCCGGCCTGCATGTCGGCAAACAATGTCTCGATCCCTTCAAGATTGCTCAGTCCTCGTACAGTCTTGCTAACGACTGGCTTGATCTTGTGCGCATCTACAAACGCAACCATATCACGAAACTCTCTTTTTGAGCCCATGGTACTACCCTTGAGCTCGAGATTGGCCAGCACGGCTCGCATGTGCCAGTCCATCTTGTTGCCGACCGTCATGCCGTATTGCGCAATGACACCGCCAGGGCGCATGATGGGTGCCACCTCGGCCATCAAATTCCCGCCCGCACCATCAACGACGGCGTCTAGATAGGGATGTTCGTCTGGAAGCAGCTCTAATAAGCCAGAGCCCCAGCGGGTGTCCCTGTAGCTCACGCCTCCTCGGGCACCCATTGCCATGGCTTTGTCGATTTTCTTTTCGTCTCCAGATGTGACATAGACATTACTCCCGAAAGCGACGGCAAACTGCAATACCTGCAGAGCCACGCCGCCACCAATACCAGTGACCAGCACATTCTTCCCGGGGCCGTTGACACCAGCCTTGGTAACAAGCGCCCGCCAACCAGTCAGTCCGCAAAGAGGAAGTGCTGCGCACTCGACCGGGTTCAAATGGCGCGGTGCGAGCACGACCTCATCTTCGTGAACAGCCAGGTAGTCCTGCCCGGTTCCATCCTCGCAGAGGAGTGTAGCGCCAATGACGGCAAACCGATGGGGGTCCTCGGGCGAGACAGGGTCGCTTTCCCAGCCTCGCATGGGAGTCAAGATGACTGCTTGATTGAGCAACTCGGTGCGCTTGACGTGGGGTCCAGCCTCGATGACGATGCCAGCGCCGTCAGCCAGCAGTGGGTTCTCTAAAGACAGCCCAGGGTAGAGATGTCGGCGAGCCCATAGATCGCGGTGATTGAGAGCCGCCGCCTTGATGCGAACAAGAACTTGATTGGGGCCTGGTTTGGGCTTTGGGACCTGCTGTACTTGCAGACTGACCGATTGCCACGTTAGCATTGTCCCAGCGCTGCCGCCCACCAGAGCAAAGGTGACTTACGGGTAGAATACCTTGCCAGGACGGCCGCCTTGGCCTGCATTGAGAGTCAGGGCGCGGGGCATTGCATCAATAATCGAATCGAACGACTGGCCAGTCTATTTTTGGACTCTTGAAGATGAACGGCTTCCTCTTGGACGGACACAAAGTTGAAGATTGTGAATTGTCACAACGGCCCGGCTATATGCTTTTACCCCACAGACGGCCTGCCCTGCCGAGCCCCGACCTGAACCTGGGGTCAGCAGCAGTCAGTGCGGAAACTGGTAAAAGGATTAGATTAGATTAGATTAGTTTATATATATATACTATCTAGTTAATAATTTATAGCTTCTACCACGTTTTTTAAAGCCACAATAATATATGTAAATCAGTGTGCGTCTACATCCATCTCTCCCCACGGTGCGCCGAGTAGAATGACAGCGCCGATGAGCACCACTTGTTTGCCCATGAGGTCAAAGGATTACCATGTTGTAAGACCTATTAGTACTGCTATTTCGACTATCCTAGTAATATCTTTCATCTTCTGACGTCATTTCTCGATACAAATTTTAATACATCGTTTTGATACGGGCACTCTAATGTCGGGCACATTGGGCTGTGCCCGAAACTAACGATGGTCCTTAACTCCAAACACCCGTGACGGATGTTATTAGCACGTTCTTTACAACTTATCATTTATATACATACAATGTGACACGAGCGACTCTTGCATGTGTTTGTGAGCCCCGGAAACGAATTTTTCTTCGGTCATGCTACACCAAAACACAGCAAACTTTCGAACGCGTACCACAAGTACGTCGCTCATCACAAACATAATCTCCCCATTATATCTTATACATCTACGAGAGTGCAGCTGCAGTGCCGCTTCATATATTTTGAGCTATGAAGCGTGCCGCGAAGACCACCTTTCGCTCAGCAAGTCGCCGAGTAGTAATCTTCTAGGGCTTCCCGCACAGCCATCCAAGTCGGAACGAATCATCAATCCCCATGTGTAAACTCGTCATACAGAAGCACCGCTGTGGTGTTGATACGATCAGGAAGACAAGATACTGCCATAAATCCGGCATAAACCACTACACAGGCCAGCGATTTACCTGTGAGATGACATGGTGGAAAGAACCGGATGATATATCAGGTGAACCATGCCCTTTGGAGCGCTGCTTTTTTTGCAGATACGGATGGAAATGGCGCTGTTGCCACTGCGGGAGAGGGCCAAACGAACAGCAAATTTGTTGCTTTGATGACGGCGGCAAAATCTGCAAACACCGAGTTTGCGATTTTTGCATACCAGCAAGGTAATTATGGCGGATGTGCCAGTGTTGTTGCTTGTTTCTGATTGCTGTCGATGCAGAGCTCAATCTAAAAGCTGTACTGATCCGCTGGTGCGCACAGGGACAATCGACGCCGTTAGAATAAAGGTATGCTTTTTGAACAAGACGCAAATTATTTCGTGTCGTAGACGATTTATCGTAACGTGGCAGGTATTCGTCAGCGGCGGTGCTGGAAAGTAAAGGAGCGGCCCGCCTCTTATTACAGGGGGGGGAATTGGTCCCTTGTTAATGAACTAAATATGTGGGATGGGCCAAGATTGATTCAAAATGCATCATGTGTTGAAAGGCAGGCCAAATTAACTATGGAAAGAGTCATGCTGCCGCGCAATCAGAAAGCGGTCAAGGCCTGTCCTATCGTCAATAAATTTTATTAAGCGTCATGACATGCCGCATAAAATAAAATACAGTACGTTGACTATTTAACTACTAGTAGTTGCTTGCTTCGTAAGTTGCAACGGCGGCTTCGTGGGAGGCGCATGACGCGGCCATCCACGCATGCTTAATCCGTAGTTAGTTACTCCGTACGCTACGGGAAAAACGGCATCCACGAGTGCGCCAGGTCAAGCCAAAGGGGGATCAGGCTCCTGTCTCCACCGATCATGACCAGAAAGTCTGATGGATTTTCTATTCAACTACTCCGTAATCCGTACTATTATTATACCTCGTTAATTAACTAGTGTCGCCACTGGCCGACCTGGACTAATTCTTTTCCTAGTCAACTCCTTCATCGTCTCCCATCAGATCAGCCGTTTCACATTCTACACAAACCATGGCGCCTCCAAGCTGCATCGCAATTGTCGCGAGCCTGGCCTCGCTGGCCGCAGCCTCCTGGCCCGATCCTCCCTTGTCCGGCCACGATTTCGACTTTGCGGCTGACTTCAGGGGTCTCGGGCCCCGGACAACCTCAGCGGCGAGCAGCAACGACGAGGTCCAATTCTTCACGACAAAGGATCCCCCGGCCGCCGGCGTCGTCATCCCCGCGAACCCGGCCTTGTACGAACCCGGCGTAATCACGCTGCTGCGGCCCGACGACGAGGCGCGCAAGGCACGCTACATTGCCTTTCTCGAAATCTCCTTTATCCCGACCGGCGACACCATTGACGAGGTCATTTACGCCTTCGCCTGGTATCGCTCCAACCTGACGGTGCACGACACGGGCGAGCTCATCACAACCGACGACACCAACGGCCGCAACGCAAAGTCGCCCGAGATTGACGGCAGCGAGGTGCGCAACGCCACGATCCAGGTCTGGAAGCAGACGGACAACCTGCAGCGCTACATTGACTCGGTCGAGAGCGCGCGCATCCCCATGCCGCTCATGTTTGCGCTGACGACCGTCTTTGCCAACAACACCGACAGGGTCTCGTACGACTTTGGGCGCGCCAGCATCGACTTCAAGATCCAGAACAAGACGGGCGAGGCCCGCTGCGACGTCAACAGCAACGGCGCCCCCATTCCGAGCGTATCGCGCGGCGCCACGGCCTGCCTGGCGACGGCCACGAGCACGGCAAAATCGGGAGGCAGCAGCGGTGCCGGCGCCGGTGCCACCACCACGGCCAGTCCCAGCCCGACATCTAAACACAATGCAGCGGCTGGTATCCTGGCGTCTCCAGTCTACGGATGGCTGGCCATGGCTGTTGCGGGAGCCTTGATTTTGTAAATTACCCACGGTTTTTGGCGCAATTTTGGAAATACGAGAAACGTCTTTTCGCGGCTATGATACCACTGTCTATATATAAAAATAAAGCAAAATTAATTCTAATATGTAGAATGGGAACCTTTTTTTTCTTCTTTTTTTTTCAAGAATTTACAGCAAGGTTTTGATTTTATTCAAGCGTCCAGCTATTTTTAGAGACACGTTATGAATATGCAATGGTGCTGCGCTGCCAACGCTGGGCTGCGCAAGGAGCTCTGTAAAGTCCCCTGGCACCGAGTACAGCTCCAAAGCAGCGCCGTCGCACAAACGGAGACACAATCTTGCTTTGATTTCCTGCAGGTGCAGAAGACAGCCATCATGTGCCATCTCACACTCATCACTGTAATTCGCCCATCTCACGTGCATCCTGCTTCTTGGACCAAACTCGACCAAAATAACTGTAAATGATGAGCTCTGAGAGGGCGCACCGCGGTTTCAAGAACCCCTGCAAGCAAGAAACTACCCCTACCAGTGCCACTAATTAATAATTATGCTGAGAATTTCGTAATAGTATGGCAATCGCAGAGATTCTTTCCACCTTACAATCTGCAATGGGCAAAAGTTTGCACCATTGGTATAATTTAAATTTACTCGTTTCATAAACGGCCTAAAAAAAAAGTACTGCTCGCTGCGCTAAAATCGAAACAAACCAAGGGTAAGCATGTCCAGAACCTGGCCGCTACGAAGCCGGCAACAGGTGTGATTCATCGACGGCCTCGGAATCCCTGGGGCGTGCTTGCCGCGGATTCGGGCTGTGCCATTTCTGTATCCCCGGCCGAGTGACAGCAACGCCGTCCACAAGGCTCTTATCGCTAGAATAGTCGAGAGCTGCCCCTAGCGGACTGGGATCCCGGGATCCTGAACTCTTGGCCCGTTCGCAAGACTTTGCTTTCGAGTTGCAGTCTAGCGGGCTTCGATGCGACTTTTCCTCGTTTTGTACTTTTGAGGCGGCAACCCGGCCATGAATGAAGATGACAAAGGAGGGAAGACAGCCTACAATGACGGCTAGAGATATGTTGGCGTTGCCGGCACACGTAGACCCAGGAACTTGCACTTACCGACTACTCCCTCGATACCAGCCCACAACATGAGCCACGTCGTGCTCACCTGTCCGCTACTCGAGCTAGAGTTGAGCAAGACACTTCGAATAATGGCCGTGGCCATGGTGATGAGGCCGACCACAAAGATGAGCCCAATACTCATCTTTTCAAGTCGAGCCATCTTGAGGCTCCACAAGACTCGAAGCGGTATGGCCATGACTGCAAGACATGTTAGCATCTGTCTACTTTGGAACATGACAGTCAGCGTACTCAGAATATCTGTGGATAAATCTGCGGCTAAACTAAACCACAGGCTGATTTCTTTGGCGTGCGAATCCCGCGCACTGGTGCTGCATTCGCCAGCAGTGAACCAGGCCTTTAACGAAGAGCAGCTCGTAAAGTTGCTGATGCAGCACCCGATGAAGACGACGACCGAGTATACCAAGACACCCCACCAAACCTGTGTGTAACGAGGCAGCCCTTTGGTGAGTCGCTTGAACATGAAGAGCAGACTCCATTTGACAGCCCATAGTGTTAGCCAAAAGAAAAATTGAACGACAAAGAATTCCTTGAGCATCAAGTCGAGGGCCTTTGGGAGCTTGGCATAAGCTTCCGTTTGGCCATCCGAGATGGCGTTGACTCTGAAGAACGTATCAATAGTTGCATAGTATAACGCAACTGTGATGATCAAAGACACCAGAGCGAGGTACATGAAAATGTCTTCCATCTGATGGGGTGTCTTGCGCAGCTTATACCAGCGTGCGCCGGTGCGCATTATGACGAAGACGATGCCCACGCATAAACATGCAATAAGGCCCTCCTGTACGCAGAGCAACGATTCGAATCAGTACAAAAACCCAATCGGCACTGAAAACTCAGGATGGGCAGCTGGTATGGGATTGTGTCTGACGTACTTTGTCCGCCTTTTCTGACACGTTTTGCGTGCTCATTGCGAAGATGCGGCCGGCGCAGGTGAGCCACCACGCCTGGATGATGAAGAAGCCAAAATGTCAGCAGCAAACAAGACGACTGTTGGCTCTTGTTTCGGGATCCAAACTCATTGGGGCCTGTGTGGTTGGGGGACGCGCTAAAACAGTGCTAAACTCTACGGCCGCGGAAGAGACCAAGGCGGCGCTGGCCACTGGAGCGTCCTTGCGTTGGACTGAAGATCAATCACAAGTTGACAACTCTGACGGACAGTGCCCCCGCCCCTTCTTGTTGTCAAATTATCCCAAGCCCGCCAGCGCCGCCGACAGGTAACAAAGATTAGTGGTTGAGATTTTGTTAGCTAGTCTGATGTAGCTTTATGCACTTGAATCAGATGATTCAGACGACTCTAAAGCTTTATCTAGCCTTGGTTGGGTGACTTTTGCTTTGATATTAAGTCGCCGACCTACCGGAAACCGCAGGAACTTCGTTCTGATTGCCCAGAGCTGTTTGCTTTGCTTCTCGTATCGCCCAGCCGCAAGCCATGCAACAACCCACCAACGTAGCCGCCCGAAATATCCCCAGCTCTCTGGCATCCTAAAATTCGACATTAATGCATATTCAAAGTAGATTGGGTAGTACCCAGCGAGATCCCAATCAACCAGCCATGCATCCCCCGACGTGTTAACCATAATATTGCGGGGTGTAAGATCATGGTGTGTGAGCACGAACGGTTTCGCCTGCAGATCTGAAGACCCTTTTAAAACTGCATGATCGTGACTACCTTTTTTGTATTCCTGCCTGATAGATCTAAAGTCCGTCCAGAAGGCTAAGAAATCCATAACATATCTAACGGTCGCCCTTGCAGGTAGTCCAAACCGGTCATCTAACCAGAATGACCTGCAATTGCCTGTGACAATAGATCCGGCAGTGTCCGAGGTAATCGATCGCATCAGCGAGACGAAGCGGCGGAGCTGAAAGGCTAGACGAAGAGACGCATACCAACTTAGCCCAGGCCAGGCATCTTCTATTGTCCGCCCCTCGATTCGTTCCATGATAAGAAACTCCACTCCTGGAAACTGCATCGGTCGTATTATCTTTGGTGTTCGTATGCCGAGAGATTGCGCAATTTCGATCGTTTTCATCGTATCGGCGAGGCAGTCCGGCCTGTAGGCTTTGGCAAGGAGTCGATCTGATAACAGTACAATTCCATCATGAGTTTTCAACCGCGGACTCTGCTTGATGAGTGTTTTTATTTCGGCATCCGAGCCATACAGGACTACATCGTCCGGTGATTCACTTGGCATGGTAGTTGCGTTCGATGTTATTGCTTCGGGTGGCTACCTTGGTTAGAGGACTGCCGTAGCAGGGCACATCAGTGTGCCATGCATTCTTTCCTAATGCGGTTAAATCAATCAGGGCCGCCTGGCGGACACACGTTTTTCCTAGCCGTGAGTGGATCTGATAGCCGCTACAGTGGACAGTGGATTAAAGGGCATGCGCTACCAAAACTGCTCAATGCTCTTCCTTCCATATCAAGAAATCCTTTTGAATGGCTCCGTACAGCGAATCAGACGTCAAGAAAGCCCTTGATCTTCTCAAAAGTGGCCTCTCATTGGACAAAGCATCCAAGCTAGCCGGCGTGCCGAAAAGCACTGTGTATAACCGAAAAAAGGGCAGGGGCTCGGCCAAACAGGCCTTTGAGAAGAAGCAGAAGCTCTCAGCAGAATGGGAGCGCTCTTTGGTTAGCTACGTCGTCGAACAAAGCCAACTCGGGCAGACGCCCACACACCAGCAAATCAAAGCCGTCGCCGAGAGCTATTTGGCCTCGAGTGGGCAGGCGACCACACTTGGCAAGAATTGGCTGAGCCGATTCATCAAGCGGCACCCAGAAATAGCAACATTTCGCGTGCAGTCAATCGAACAGGATCAGGCTGAGGGCGCGACCTCACCAACAGATATCGAGGGCGCAAGGTCAAGTAGGGATATTGAGGGCGAAATTGTACGTAGGGATGTTCAACAAGCCTGTCATGCCTGTCACATGTACAGCAACGGAAGCATTTCAATCGACCGCTGGCAGAAGCTTGAGAAGCGAATGAGCGACCAGACAGCCGAGATAGTTCAATTACGGGAGAAAATCGGTCACTTGATAAACGAAGTCAAGGCACTGCGGCAGGAGGCAGCACGTTAAATAACCCGAACCAGACTTCATAAGAACACCCTTCCGCTTTTGTCCTGGCTTTCCCGAAAGACTATTTAGGACTACATCCGATTGGGCCGTTCGGCACGCTGATGTGCCATGCTGGGCAGCTCAATTTCGAGGGGGCTTCGCTGGTACCTCGCTCCGCATACAACAGCCTGGAGGTACGTGCATCATCATAGCCTCGGGCAGCTATGCTATGCCAAGTTATTTCTGCAGATGCATCATCACCATCTCGCTCGTAAGGCACACGTTCCCCGATGTTGCAGCGAAGGTGCAAAATTGCCTCCCGGGTCCTGTTCTCTCCCGAATGAACCTTTTACTAGCTCGTGTCCCGGCCGAATTGCCCCAAGCCAGCTAGCGCCTTCCCTGCCCAAAAACGTCGCTCAAATACCCAGCAAAGGGAGTCATGTCCGGTGATGATTCCACCTCTTGCGTGCCATGCGGCCATGATTATAAACGACGGCGTTGCTGTTCAATGAACAATGGAAACACCGGCGGCGGGCAGTTCGTTCAAAGACTGCCCGATCACCGTCCTGGACTACATAAATAAGTAAAAGCCAGGCGTTCCCTCGTCCCATCTCTTCCCATACGCAGCAAAACCTATCGACATCCCGATTCCCCGCACAGCATCCAGTCCTCTACTGAATCCGACCACCAACAACCCCACGTTTCTTGTCCTTGGCCACCCGTCCGCCGGACTTTACGATGCGTCCCTGTCTGCTTGCAGCGCTGCCGTTTTTGGCGCGCATTGTGGCAGCTGCTTCCTTCTCGCCGTTCACTCTGGATGGCGTGCAAGCCGACATATCATCCTATCTAGGCCTCAATTTGACACAGCGAACGAAATCCGCGTCTAATTTTGGCTGCGATGTAGCAGTGAGTCCAGCCCCAGATCCTCGCGCTGGCAGAATCCGCACCACCATTCCAAGGACCCGCGGCTGACAGATTTACGAGGAAGTGTGCTTTCCTTGCCTTTACTCGCCTCCATGCAGTAGCCTTTCCGAACTCGTCGACCTATCATTTCCAAGAAAATCGATACTGGTCTCAGCAGCAAGAGCTTACTCGCCCGTCTTGCCGCTTCTCACCCACCTGCGCCGAGGATGTTTCCTTGGCCATCCTCACGTTTCGCGTAACCCAATGCAAGTTCGCTGTCAAGAGCGGAGGCCACGGCGCGTTTTCGGGTGCTTCGAATATCCAAGATGGCGTGACAATGGATTTCATTCATCTCACAGACGTGCAACTATCAGCAGACAAGAAACTGGCATCTGTGGGAGCCGGCAACACGTGGTACAATGTGTATCAACAGCTAACACCACACAACCTCACCGTCATCGGCGGGAGAGTGTCTCCCATTGGCGTCGGAGGACTGACTCTAGGTGGTGGCATATCGTTCTTTTCAGCTCGCTACGGCTGGGCCTGCGACAACGTCTACAACTACCAGGTCGTACTTGCGGACGGCTCCATCCGGGATATCAATCACAACTCCTGCAACAAGGATCTCTACTGGGCTCTGCGTGGCGGTGGAAACAACTTTGCCATCGTCACACGACTCGACCTTGAGACCTATCCACAAGGGGATATGTGGGCTGGCTCGCAGGTCTTCCTCAACACGCCCGACACGAGCAAAGCTATCAACAAGGCTTTCGAAAGCTTTGCTATCAAGTCTCCCGACGATGATTATGCTCAAATTATTACTGCGTATGCATATGCCCAAACTCAAGGCGTGTATGTTATCGCTTCGGATCTTCAGTACGGCAAACCCGTTCCGAGCCCTCCCGTTCTGCAAAACTTCACAGCCATTCCCGGCGCTGTTGCCGACACCCTCCGTGTGGTTAACCTGCCATCACTGACACAAGAGTTCAACGCCAGCAATCCTTATGGCTTCCGGTATGTCCTCATAACAAGTATGGACCTTGCGCAACAGTGGCCTAACCTGCATAGTAAAACTTATTGGACCTTTACGTTCAAGAACAGTGCTGCGCTCATGGACGATATTGTCACCATCTACACCGAGGAAGTAGACAAGGTCAAAGACGCTCCCGGCATCGTGCCGTCGGCGATTTTTCAACCCATCACCACGGCTATGACGAAGCACTTCTCCAAAAAAGGAGGCAATCCCCTGGGTCTAGAAGGTCAAGGCCCGCTCACCTGTTCGTATACCACCATCAGACATCACCCTGTAGACGGCTAATTGATTTGCCACAGTGGCAAACATTGATATTTCATGGACCAAGATTGGTGACGACAATCGCATCATGGCCGCAGCCCAAGCTATTGTAGATCGCGCTGTTGCGGCGGCCAAGGTTCGCGGGCTCGAACACCCCTACCTCTATCAAAACTACGCCTCACAGAAGCAGGATGTGTTTGCTAGCTATGGCGAGGCAAATCTTGCTCGACTTCGAAGCATCTCCAAAAAATACGATCCGGATCAGGTTCTGCAACGCCTGCAGCCTGGTTACTTTAAACTGCGCTAACTGTGCTGCCGTGCTCTGCAGCATTTCATCTGTACATAGCGACGCATGAAAGCTGTACACGCTTGCAAATGGGCTGTAAAATGAATTTGGATGATACATGACTTGTGTTGAGGCAATGAATGGTTACCACATTGCGTTGAGCTGACTGACTTTTATCCTCCATCTTTTTGCTTTTTCGCCTCACAGCGCAGCGATGTCGGGCCTGCAGATTTCAACGATCTGCAAAAGCTGCATCGCCAATGTCTGCTCAAACGCGGACCAGCCGTGAATTCTCCTACCGTATTGTCCGTTGAAAAGGTTGGAGTTTTCTCCTAAATATGAGCATAAATAATCTTGCAATTGTTTTGACGTTGCAATTCCGCCAAGAGTCTCGTCAGACCACAAGTCGCTTCGTCGGCATCATCACAGGCATCTGTGGATTGCTGGGTTGGGCGAGTTTTGGGCAGCAGCGATTTGCTGTAGCCAATGGCGCGGTGTATAGCGGAGAACATCAGCTGTTCGCCTCCCGCAACGACTCGGTTTCGGCGCCATCGAGCAGCAGCCATCTTCTTCCTTCACCGTAAATACGTCTCGCAGAAGCGAGCCGCACCATCTCAGCCCATATATATTCTTCCAGGCGCGACGACCCGCAACCTGTGTTTTGCCTTATTGGTGCCAGCAATACAGCTTGCACCCTTACAATGTGCATCGCCATTCTGTCTACCGCCCACCCAGATTATTCTTTAATCATCCTGGACAACCGAGATGAGTTCATATTGAGGCCGACCTCTCGGCCGCATTGGTGGGCTCACCCAACTTCGGGCCAGCAGGTCCTCTCGTCCCGGGACCTTCAAAGGGCCGAGCAAGGCACGTGGCTAGCGGTGAATAAAGCTGGCGACTTTGCCGTGCTCACCAACTATCAAGAAATCGTTGATGAGCCGACTGCCATTTCTACATCACGAAGCAGGGGCGGCATGCCTAGCCTCTGGGTTGGTGGTGACGCAAACGAGTCCTTGACTGAACGTGTCCATCAGTTGGTCAAGGACGGCGGCGTCAAGGGTGTCGGAGGGTTCTCCATGATCTGTGGAAGACTGCGCAAAAATCCGGAAAACATCTCCATCATTAGCAATCGAGCAGACCATGTGGACGATGTTCCGATTGTTGACGGAGAGAGGGGAAGGACCTGGGGATTGAGCAACACCACGCACACCAATCCGGAAAAGTGGCCGAAGGTATCCGCGGGTGAGCAGCTAGTTGGCGAGGCAATTCAGAATGCCATAGCCAAAGATCAAAGCGAAACAGATTTTGTCGAGTCTCTCTTCAATGTGCTCAATCGCGACACACTGCCGGTAGCCGAGGAGGAAGAAGGCACTGTGCAGGACAGCATGAAGAGGTTCCGGCACAGCATTTTCATACCGCCCGTTGGTACTACGCAGCAGAAAGCCGAATTTGCCGAATCTGCAGCCAAGGGACGAATCGGCTGGGTTGATGACGCCGATACATCAAATGGAGCGGCCAGCCATGCGCCAGCGAACCCGGTTGGGGGCTACTCGTCCGGAATGTATGGGACTCAGCGTCAAACTGTTATTCTGGTCGACTTGGAGGGCAACGTCAAGTACATTGAGAGAGCTTTGTTCGATCCAAACGGAAACGCGATTGAGCGAGGCGCGGCCGACGTCATCGTCAAGTTCACGGTGGATGGATGGGACAACTGAGAATTCGAGGTTGATGGATGTCAAGGCGCCTTCATCGCAGTACGTCAGCTGTTCCAGACGCAGACGCTTTAAAGGCACAGCTGACCCAAATGGGGTTGCCGAAGACGACTATGGAACGGAAGGCTAGACGTATCACAGTCCACCCAGCATGGTACAGGAGCATGGAACAGGAAATTGCTGGACACTTGTACTGCATAAACGGTATAGTTATGGAAGGTGGGCGTTTGCTCTGTTCATGCTTGCCAGCTGGCAGAAAGGACCACCATCCTGGCACGCGCACCACCAACAGTGGCAGGCAGCTGTCGAGTCACTGCTTCTCTGCACCAAAAATAAACGAAACTGCTACCAATCGCATCTATTCCATTTATTCCATTCTATGCATACTGCAGGTCCACTGAATAAGCGAACCTGTATGCGAGCTGCATCAGCTCTTCGCGATCGAGGCGCGCTTCCCATCGCGTTTTGCTTGTAGCCATCCTCGGCCGGACCTTGATCCAGAGGACTCGGGTATCTCCCTCTCCATCAGTACCATTACAGAGCTTTCTTTGCTTCAAAATCATATGCTGCTATCCAAGCATTGGACTATCAATCTCTTTTTGGATCATACAGCACTTGCATCAACCCACTGCCCTCTACTTTTGGAACGACCCGGTATGGGTGTTGATGCCGAAGCAACTCGAAACCAATGAGCCACCCCTGCTCTTCACGATGGGCATAAGCAGAATGGGTTTCGCTCATCTCTTCTCAAATCACAAACATGATATGAATACTGGACGGACAAAACAGCCCTTGGTGATATCCTCGCCCATCGGGCCTGTCAAAAACTCCAGAGGAGCAGACTTTACACGCAGTGACGGCTTGATCATTGTTGACGCCATCAAGGATTGTGGCCCAACGAGAGAAAATGATGAAGTTGAAGTCCCGGGAGCAGCTTTTTCTGAGAAGAAGATGGCAATCAGCATGTTTGCCAGGAAAACGCTTTTCAAAACACAAAGCTTAGCAAGCCTTTCCTCCGCATCCAGAGGTGTTCCCCCGGCCTCGTCCACAACGCCACGGCGTCGGGTCGACGACGAACTTTCGTCTTTTTCAGAACTCAAAAGCGCCTCCGCATCCACCACTACAATATTCGCGGATAATGGAGATCACGAGTACACCCACACCACCAGACCCCCAGACCATGGTAGCCTGCACAAGAGCAAACCAAAGTTCGTCACAAAACTTCCACAATCAAAGACTATGAATGTCTTGCAAGATATAAAAAACTCGGTCCCCTATCGAAGAAATGTGGCATCTACAATCTCGAAAACGCACATAAATAAATCAGACGCCTCTCTCAAACAATCAGACATGCCACGCGTCGTCGTTTTGCACTCGCTCAGGCGCCGTTCACAGGAAGAGTCGGTATCCTCGAGCACACGCTCCTCCACGACCAACATCACAACGCCAGATTCATCGAAACAGATGAATGACACTTTGGGAACTCCACCAAATCCTAGACAAATCGTTCATGCTCAGCCGTCGGCTTACTGGTCCGGGCGTTTTACCACGCTCCGAGACCATCTATGTAACGAGCACATGGCTTGCGTGCTGTCTAAAGCTACCGACACAATCCAAACAGGCATTTCAGGTGACTCGACTAGAGATGGTAGGAGTCACGATCCCGAACTTTCAGGCAACCCGCCATATCCACTCCAGGACGAAGATGATCTTTGTCGACAAGTCTTTACCATTCTCGAATCACAATGCATCACCAAAGCCGCCAAAATGTCACTGACACGCTGGAGGGAAAAATTTGCTATCCGCTGCTGTCGCCCGAATCTTTTGCCGCACCGCGGTGGTTTTCTTGGAGACTCGCAGATATCCAAACGCTTTGCATCATCAGGCCGTCATCAAGATGTACAAAGCTTGGCTTTTTTAGAAGATGCATATTACAGCAATGCATCCAACGCTTTTGGAATGACGCATCCACACAGCCTCGAGGGGCGATATTTAAATTTTCGATAAATCATTTGACGTATACAAAGGCGCATCTTTAATATTGCAGTGTTGCTGCAGTTCTTGTTTGGTTCGACCAGGTACACTCTTTTGGACTTTCCCCTTTTCTGGCTTCAACTTTGGCAACGGACACCTTGGAGGGAGGTCCTGATAATTGGAGTATTTGATTTTGGCATTGGAACATATTTTCGCTTTTTGTCTCTCGGTTTTCTTCTTTATGCCCTTGCTGGATGATATTACGGCCCGGAGCTCTCTGCCTCGAATGGCGCATGGTGCTGATTGGTTTGCATGGATAAGCAGATACCCTAAGGAGTAGTTATGGCTCGGTGGTGGTGCCATATAATGGAGTACAAGCTATGCTTGATTGTTGTCTTTATCATAATGGTTTTATTTAAATACATTTGGCCGTTTTCAGCCCCGAACTGTTGCCAGTTTACGTGTCAACTCCATTTTCCTGTAACAAACGCTGTTGAATACATGTTGTTGTCCAAAGTCTATTCATCGACTCATCCTTATTGCATCAATGGCACTGGCCGTCTTGATAGCTCTCTTGAACGCAGAGATTCCATGACCCTTGCACCTATTCAGCCTTTTTCCTGCTCTTGAGGTAATCCCGAATCTGCTCAAACTTGCTAGCAAAGAACATGCCCGTCTTGTCGCTGCTCCAAACCAAGACGCCAATCTCGTCTGCAAAGCGGCGCGTGTCCTGATATTCTTTCTGATCGTCAAAATCGCGAAACAGGAAGCCTCCCGTCGTCTTCATGCGCTCATTCTCGAGCTGCCAGAGACGGATCTGATCAACCACGGTCGGCGGCAGGACGGGGCGGGCGGCGAGGGCGGCGGAGCGATGCATCTGCTCGTGGGCGTGAGCGGCGAGGTAGGCGATGATTTGGTCGGCGGTGATGCCAAACTGGATGGCCTGGCGGATCGAGGTGCGGGTGATGCGGCCAGCGACCATGTCGGGGAAGCGCATGGTAAGACGGGAAAAGAGGGCGAGGACGGCGATTTGCAGCGTCGACTGGGTGTAGGCGTAGAGGCGGTAGTTGGTCTCGATGACGATGGAGCCGATCTGGTCACCGGCACCGGCGCCGAGCGGGCCGGCACGGGACTGGTGGTTCTGGTCTTGGCGGGAAGAGGCGGAGGAGGAGAGGGCGGCCGAGGTGGCGGCGACGACGCCCTCGCTGATGCTGCGCAGGCTGCTGCTGGCGCCGCTGGTGAGAGTGGTGGCGAGGCGCGTCGGGAAGAACATGGAGCGCTTCTGTGGCGGAATGTACACGAGGCCAAAGTCGGCGAGCGCGGGGAGCATGTCGCGGCGGTGCTCGGTCAGGGCGTTGGTGTCGTAGGCGCGTCCGAGCTCGAGGCTCGCGAGCACAAACAGGAACGAGAGCATGTCGACGGCGGCGCTCTTGTCGGCGTCGAGCGCGTCGAGCCACAGCAGCAGCAGCGTCCAGACCTGCGCGTTGGCCTCTTGCAGGAGAAACGTGAAGCCGGCCTGCGTGATGCCGACGGAGCCGTTGGGCCGGCGGTCGACGAGGCGGCCGGCGACGAGGATGTCGCGCACGCTCTTGTTGGGGCCGTCGGCTGCGGCGCCGCCGCTCCCCGCGTTCTTAAAGCCTACCGAGGACACGACAAAGTGCAAAATCTCGTCCCAGCGGCGGCGCGCGTGGCGGTCGAGAAAGGGCAGGTCAATCTCGGGCGGGACGGCGAGGGTCGACGGCACGCCAAAGGAGCCGTGGTTGCCGCCGCCCGTGAGGGCGAGGCGCATCGAGGTGCGAAAGTTGGCGGTTAGCTGCACTTCTTGCGTCTTGTCCTTGGATGGCGCTGATATTTGGACAATGTGCAGGCTACGAAGCGTCGAGAGCATTTGGTCTTTTTGTCTGTTTTAGGGCGGCGTGGTTAGTACACCGTAAGTTGTGCGACGTTTTGTAAAAAAGAACGTCTTCATCTCCGCCTGCCCGTACCTTTTCGCTTCGGGCTTGACCCAAGAATCCAGGTCGGCCAGGCTCAGTGGGCTGGGCATGTACAGCATGCGCATCACAAAGGTTTTGGCTGCAGCGCATCCAGGAGAAATGTCAGTGCTGGTGTCTTCACGACCCGCGCGGGACGTCGCAGGCACGTACCCAGCTGGGGCAGCATGCGCCGAAAAATGGCAAACGCTGTCGAGGGCTGCTGATAGAGCTTTCTAAAGGTTGTACCGGGCAGCTTCTCGAGGTAGTCGGCCAGCTGCAGCGCAGGCTGTGGGTTGGCAGCCATCTTGCTCTCTCTCTCTTCTCTCGCCTCGTCCTGGTCGTGGATAGGATGGGTTGTGCGTCGTTTCGATGCGCGGCACGCCGGAACGGCGATGCCAAGGTCGTTCCGTGGGATAAGAGAGCGACTATATCATGGTCTGGAAACGGTCGCCGTAGCTCGGAAATTCGCTTCCACAGTCGTTGGGCGTAGCTAGGCCGTGGATAGAGAGACAGTGACGGTTGCAAACTTCACGGTGCAGGCAACAAGGGAGCTATCAAGCAAGTCGGATGATGATCGGATAATTCTCCTCGGCGTGAACCACGGCGGGTTCCTTTGTGATATTTTAGTGGCCAGCCCGCTGTGGGTGTTGGCCTCGATGCGCTGGGGGAACCCGCTGGAACTACCGAGCTCCCCGAACACTGCTTCGACAAAGTCACGATTCCGCGCCGCAACATTGAGCGACAAACTGCCTCAATCATGGGAAAGAAATTATCACCTTTGGCCTTTACACAGACTGTGTGTTCATTTTGCCCGACTATACGCATCCAATTGCTAATGCCGCAGCAGGTGGTCAGGTCGTTCATGGCCCAGTCCGGCCTGGAGTCGCAGTAAGTAAGCCAGATGATGTGACTGCGCACTTTCTAACGCGCCTGATAGACTACTTGGGCCCAGCCGGGTAGGACATCTCATACAACTGTTGTGAAGATTCATCACACTAAATATATTGATTCACTCTTTTGCAGTTTCGTGTCACGAGTGCCGCCAAGGGCAGGGTCGACTTTGAGTTGGACATTCACAAGGACCACACTGTGCGCTTGTCTTGGCGAATAACCACGACCCTGTGACTGACATCTTCTAACACTTCGACAGAACCGTTTACGTACCATACATGGGGGCACATTGGCCGCGATTGTAGACTTGGGCGGCAGCTTGGCCGTCTCATCCCATGGACGATGGAAGACGGGCGTGTCAACTGACATCAACAGTATGTTCTACCCCTACCAAGGCACACTGGAGGATGCAAAAATTAATGTCCCCTTCCAGTTAGCTACCTGAACTCCGGTGGCAATCCCGGCGATCTGCTCAAGGGCGTGGCTGTTTGCGACAAGAGTAAGTTGACCCGAATTGGCCATCCACCTGCGCGGCTAGCTCACAGTGTCAGTTGGCAAGACGTTAGCGTACACGACGGTTCAATTCTTCAACAGCAAGGGCCAGCTGGCAGCCCGCGGAAGCCACACAAAGTAAGTTTGCCGCTTCTAGACACATGTCTCATGCTGATAGCAAAGATTCGTGGTCGGAACGGAGAATGAGCTGGGCGAGTACGTTGTACCCGAGGAGTTCTCCGAGGTCGATTAAAGCTGCCACCGTAATAGACATATGCGTACAATCCAAGACTTTTATATAGGAGAGAAGCTCTAACCTTGCCAACATGGCCATTATCATGATAGATCGCGATTATGTATCGATGAATATATATACAGGGACTCTGTGCCCAATTCTCTTGCTGCTTCCACCGTAGCGCCAATCCCAAAGTAAACAATAATGCAAAGACTCGTGTCCAAAATGGCACAAAAATAGAATGCCGTCGATGGTTGATGATATATAAAATAGAATCCCAGTTAAGGAAACGCCAGTTATCTGCTGATTACCCCGATTACTTCTTCTGCATCTCCTTTTCTGGCGGCAGCACTTCCGACAGGGGTACTCTACCGTCCGCCTGATGATACAAGCCCATAGCTTCATCGTGCGAGGGAGGGGCATTCATTGATTCCGGTCTATCCCCAGAGGGCTGGAACATGGCGGGGTTCGAGCTGGCTGGTGGCATAACACTGTTGCCAGTTCCTGGTGGCCTGCCATCCGCTTGATGAAATAACCCCATCGTCTCTTCGTGTGAAGGAAGCGTGTTTGAAAGACTGGCTTCAGATGTTGGAGGCCGGCCATCGGCTTGGTGATATAAGCCCATGGCTTCGTCATGAAACGGCAATGGATTTGACATGTCCGATTCTGGAGTGCGACCATCTGCTTGATGGTAGAGGCCCATGGACTCATCCTCCTCCGCTGCTGAAGCACTGCTTGTTTGCGGTACGTGCTCCTCTAGACTTTGATGGTGTGGGGTTTGTGTTGCTTGCAGCGCATTGTCGACTGAAGAGGAGATTGCGGCCTGCTGTGGTACGATATCAGACTGATGAGTCGACACTGCACGTGCCTCCTCAGATGGTCGTACGAGTTCATTCGTTGACTGTGAAAGAGAACGGGGGACAGGTCGTCTGATAATGGGCGTCTGAGCCGAAAGGGGAGCTGCGATACCAGAGATGGCCGGTTGGGCAGCTGGCGGCGAGTATTCGGGAGGTGCATCGATGACACCGTCACAGGCAAATAAGCTCTCAGGGCGTGGAGCCACAGGCGTCAAAGCTGGAGCATTGGCGCGCTCGCTCATTGGCGTGATAGTCGGTGTGACACTCGGCTGTTCTGATGATGAGAATTCCGAGGAAGCTACATGGCTTTCGCCATCTTCCCTGAGCAGTGGACTGGCAGTAGACGAGAGTCCGTTCTTTCTGTCTAGACCGAGATAATAGAGGATAGCGAGGATGATGAAAAGAGGCCACGTCATGAAGACGACGGTTAATATTTCGTTGAAGCTGGTTGCAGCGTCGACTGATGGGGCAAAATAGTCGGGAGCAACGGTCTCAAAGACGATGCAGTAGATATCAAAGCAAGCACGCACGACCCAGAGGCTGCAGCAAGCGATGAGATATCTCAAAGGCTTGTGCAGCGACTTTGTAGTGCCAAGTTTGCGCCGCAGGATGCAAGATCGTATGAGCATAGATACAGCTAGAAAGGCGAGGAGAGATTCGCAGAACAGAGACATGATAGTCGCGGCGGAGATGTAGTTTCCATAGTATCTATCCCAGGCAATACCGCTGCTGGAGGATGAGATTTCCGACAGGACAATCCAGTAGATACCAACACTGAAAACAGCAAGAGATAGGATGGTGATGCCAAAAGCAATGCCATAGGAGCAGTATCGAGACCACTTGTGACGACGAGGGTGCTTGTCGTCGCGGGGACCGACAAGGCGAATGCATCGGATGAAGCTGGCGAGAGTGAGAAAGACAAGGACCTCAGCAAAGACGTTGAAGCAGTGGCAGAGTGCTGAGGCACCAGTGGCTATGCGAGCAACTAAGTCGACCTGATCGTCTGGTAAGTCGCCATCGGAGTCGTAAGTTGTCCGAAAGATGCGGGATGTCAGGGTGACGGTGGCCATTTCAAGAAGACTAAAGAAGACGGCGCTGTTTGGGGGGGTTATGTTAGCACATTGAGACGAGGAATGGTCATTGAGCGTGTCGGGGCGGCATATCGTACATGGTGTATATGAGCCATGATATCTTGACCCAAGAGAAGACTCTGCGGGCTTGGTCGCGACGGCGACGCAGACGAATGGCGGCACATATTGTGAAGCTTATCGAGGCGACGAGGGTGACGAAGAGGACGGCATCAGTCACAAAGTGAAAGATTTCGTAGCCACCAACGGCGGGCATGATGTCGATGCAGAACCGTACGCAAACGGCCTGCGTCGAATTACATTATCAGGCGGGAAGACGTCGGAGGTGAACGGTACGGGGCGCCGCAACAGGGTAGCGACGCAGAGAAGCAACGGCGATGTATTTACGGCAGAGAGAAGCGCAGCTGCGCGCCTGAAGTGTATTCGACAAGGACGCGGAAGTGGAACAATTGCTTGAGCAACTTTCCGTCGAGTGGCGGGCTCGAGTGCGGGTAGTAGAGAAGCCGGGATGCGACCGTTCTAGGTCAGGTCGTCGCGGCTGGCGGCTGATTGATTAATTGCAACGAATGCTTGGAGGAGGAAGAGAAGAGTAAAAAAAATGATGGAGATAATTGTGGGAGATGTGCAATCAGGCGGAACGGTAGAAGAACGATAACTATTCTCCAGCAGCCTTTTGGGACGAGTTGCTGCGCCTCGAGGGCCAGAGGAAGGAGAGGGTCAGGCTGGAGACTGTGCCAGCGGCCCACTGTAGATAGCGGTGCCACAGGTACTGCATCCCCCCTCTGGCAGGCCGGACGGCAACGCCAATTGGTGAAACCAGGCTGCGAAGTCTGCTGTCTGCCCACTGAAAGCCCTTGTACCTGACCACTCCCTCGTGCTGCAGAGAGGGGCCGGCTCCAGAATTTCTCTTGGCGAGAGGATTCGTGCACTCGCCCTGACCAACGCTAGGCAATTGGCAAAAGTCGACTGACTACTCCGTATTTTGCCCTTGCTTTGTTTCGTTTGCAAAAACCTCTTCATCTACTCCGTAATTGAGTAGGTAAATTCGTGAGCAGCTGTTTATGCTGCCAGCAACACGTAACGTATGCTTCGACCGTTTCTCCGCACAACGGCGTCTCCTACTGACTTACTGGTGAACCTTGTTTCCCACAGCCACTGTGGCTTAACATTGTGTGGCTGCATGAACAAAATGGGAGCATGCTCTAACTAGTTCGTTAGCAGAGTCGTGCTGCCCAAAATTCTCTTTTCCGACAGCCTACGGATATTAACCCGCTCCTCCGAATCCATTCCGTACCGAAGCACACCATCGTGTTTCTCCCATTCCATGACATAGATGGCGCCCCGGAGCTCGCTTCCTAACGCGAAGGCTTCCCCCCCCCTCCCCCCGCTAGCCTGCGGGCGACGACGCGCAATCTCATTGTGTCAATGAACTTCCAGAAGTCTGAGAATAACTTCCTGCCGATACGAGGTTCCGTGCCCCCGGACTTTAGACTCGACGCAGCCTAGCGTGTGATTGATTAGGCCGGGCCTATTCAGGTATTGTTGGACGCCACGCACTAAAAACATCAATCAACAACTTAAAATCGAAAGTATGTGGAGATTGCTTGCTTATTATTAGGCCTACCCTCTCAACCTCTGTTTACGAAAAAATACATCCAATTGAAGACACAACAGGCTACGCATTGCAAGGCTAGGCTCTGGCAATATCCGGTAGATGCCGCAAGATTCTCGGTACAAGACACCTTGACCAGCAATTTGTAACAACATCGCGATACCTGTACGCTTGTCAAGTGTGACATGGCAATTGCCCTCCGCTGTTTATCGCCACGAAGAGTTCCACATGAAAATCAAAACGTCACGATCGATAGGTTGGCAGTCCTTGATGGCAATATATGTATTGGGACATTGAAATTATCCCCAGATGATTTACTAATTACTCTAGCCACTTTCGATGTTGGAACAAGATGCGCCTGACAGCACCAGGTCTAGCACAATCTGTCGCCGCCATGAGGGCCTCCTGTGTCAAATTGGTATCATTGATCTGCATGTACTTGAGTCCCGTTTGATCCCTCACTGAGAAGTAGGATGAAACGGTCCCTTTTCATTCCATTTCTCTACTGATGCACGTCACCTCTTCTGTCGCTTTAGCTATAGTGAGGCTGCTGCTGCTGATGCTGATGGTACTGCTGGTGCAGCCCTTCCTGCGCGCCTTGTTGATGCGGCTGCGCGTAATAATCATTGAGCTGCGCCTGCGAATCGTGCACCGGAGCTTGCCGCGGTGCCGTCTGGTGTGTGACCTGGTATCCCCACGGCGTCTGGTACACCGTCTCGCCCGCGGCGGCGTCCTTTGTCTGGAACGGCTGCTGCGTCGACCACACGCCGCCAATCTTGTTGCGTCCGAGGACGAACAGGACGATGAGGATCAGCGCGTACGGCCACGTGCGGAAGACTACATCGGTGACGATCGTGGCCTCGACGCCGGACACAGAGGATGAGCCGAGGCGGAAGATGATGGAGATGATGATGTTATAGAGGGGCTGCGCGACGAACAGAACAGCGCACGTCAGGAAATATTTTGAAGCCTGGAGGGAATACAGCTTGATCAGTCGGGAATTCCTCGGCCATTTCTTTTACACTCGGATTCTTACCGTTATTGTATGAGGCGCAGCCCGGCTCAGCGACCACGTCCGGACCGCCAGGCCCAAGACTAGCAGCGACAGGACCAGCCAGATGCAGTGCAGCGCAAAGTCCAAGTCAATCGTCGCCCGCTCAATCGTCGCCAGGTTCACCGCGCCGTCCTGGGATTTCGACTCCCGGTCCGTCACCGAATGTGTTTTATTGTCATCGTAGACGTGTGCCCAGAAGTAGCAGCGCAGGCCAAACAGTCCGACCGCGAGCACCAGCGTCAGGCCGCCGGCGCCCCACGCCAGCCCCGGCGTCCTGGTCCACCCCGCCGGCGCCGGGCTGCCGGTGGTGCCCGCCGCCGACGAGGACGAGCGGGCCATGGCGAGGCCCGCGCCGAGCATGGCAAACGTGACAAGCAGGAACACGCGGAGGACGGCCTCGCACAGCTGCCAGATGCTATCGAGGAAGCCGCGGGTCTGCCAGAGGCCCTTCTTTTCCGACGCGAAGAATTCAATGCCGCGGTCGGTGAAGCGGCTGTACACGGTCGCGATGATAAGTTGGGCGCAGAGTACAAACATGGTGCTGTCTCAAAGTTTGCCGAGCGGCCCGTGGTCAGCACATTGGTACTTTGCTCTGAAAACTGGCATTGCAGCAGGAAGTAGTCTCGTGGGGTTCTACATACAAGGTGAAGAGGGCGAGCGAGTAGCGCGCCCATTTGACCCAGGTCCGGGCAGCGTCGCGATGGCGGCGGACGAAGCAGAATTGCAAGACGGTTACGAGTGCAAGGAGGAAGAAGGTGCCCAGGTCGAGGGCCGTCGCTGCCGCGTACAGGCCGGTGGCGTGGGAAAAGGGAATCATGGTGACTGAGTGCTTGTATTCGTGTCCGGTCGAGCTTCACTTGTCCCGCCCAATGTTTGGCGTATTTGCAAGCCTCGTCGAAAATTCTCTGGGGGTATTTCTGCAACTCGCACAGCGAGCATCCAGAGAGAAGCGTGGATGAGGGGAACCCCAGAGACTGTCGGCGCCAGCCAGGCCCTTTTTCAACAATCCAACCGGCTGAGCCACTCACACTCGCACATAAATAATAACACACATCACGCATCACCCCCAAAAGACGGTTGGGCGGGTGCATCGAGCAGGCGCCCGATGCAAGACAGGTTCCACTCTCAATTCGTCGTATGCAGTTTCTCACTGATCAATGAGAGAACGGATAAACCCTTGTTCGGCTCTTGGTGTTTCTCGCCCTCCTGCTGCACAGCCCCAAAGACCCCTGGAGGCTGCCAACTGCCTGCAGATGTTCAGGCTGCCCACTTATTCGGGGCGAATCTCCGTTGAGTATTAAGCGCCGAAGTTGCCGAAATTCCGGCCAGCGACGAGGGTTCGGCGAACAAGATTGGATAGGTGTTAGATGTCGAAAGGGCAGGGGAAAGAAGACTGGGCGCAATTGAGAGTATTACGCTGGCTGCATTGGTCGTACTCCGGGATTAGACACGAAAGCGGCCGAGTTGAAGACGCTCATCTACGGCTATTTAGCCTCTCAGTACGGATTAGTATTTCGAGTTTATGATGCCCTTGATCAAGGAAAGCTCGGGTGCAAGCGTGTCCAGAGAGATGTGAATGAGTGATGCCAACCATCAAAAGATTGATTGGGCCGGCTGGCTGCCGACAAGTTCAAGGGCATGCGGGCTGTGTGGCACTACCAGCTGTTGCCACAGAGCCTCCATGGGAATGCGCTCGCTGCCTTGAACGCTGGCTGACCTGCGGCATTCAAGGCAAAGTTGAATATATCGGGTAAAGGCGACACCATTGATAACTATATCCGGATTACGGATACTGATGGAAGGAAATAGCAGAATGTTGACATCAAAGAGGATGCATTTATTATTAATGGCGGTTAGTCCCGCCCCGGTTGTCTTGTATCAAATTTAGATGGGGCTGTTAGAAAGCTGGCACGTGCGGGTACTTTATCGCGTCTCGACGCGTCCACCCGCAGCTAACATCGTATATACGACGAGCGACAGGCTCGGCCATCTCATATTCTTGATTCCAAGATAGCTGCATAAACTATTGCCATGGCTGAGGAACCCTCGCTTCCGGCGCTTCCTGCCGTCTCATGGAATGAACAGTCACAAACCTTTGCCAAGGGCTCGCGGAAGCGCCAACGGCCAGTGCATTCAAACACGGGCACTACCGCTCCAGGTCTGTACAACTCGAGTGACCCCGCGGTCTTCTCCAGCGATGACGATCCTGGCCTGGACAACTATGTCGGTGGTCGACGCAAGCGAAAATATGTCGGATCATGGTATCAGCAATTTCCGACGTCGTCAGACTCAACCTTTAGCGAGGCTCAGCAAGTTCTACCGCGGCCCAAGCGGGCCCTGAGGCGACAGCTGGACAGCGGCGTGTTTCTGGGCAGCGATGGCACAACCGACAACGAAGGCGTTCCTGAAATGCTACAACTTCCCATTCATAGCAAGTTTCCGCGCATCGAGCGACCGCCGGTTCCCATGGTTTCCGAGTCTGAGCACGTTGCACGAGAAAAGATCCGCGAATGCCTGGAGCAAGGCAACGAATCCATAGACTTCTGGTCAATGGGGTTGGAAGACCTCTCCAACGAAACGATGACACCACTTTCTCAGCTGTCGTGCATTCCGCAGGTTGCTAGGGATGTCGCATTCGAACAAAAGGACCCGGAACTCAAAATCTACCTCGCCCGGAACAGATTGTGGCGTCTGCCCGGAAGCCTATTCGACCTGACCTTTCTTACTGTGCTGAGCCTTCGTGACAACAAACTTGCGGAGATTCCGGCATCCATCGCAAAGTTGACCAATCTGAGAGAGCTCAACCTTGCACAGAATAAGCTACGCACTTTGCCACCCCAACTTCTCCATCTCATTGGTCCCACCGGGCGTTTGAAGAAGTTAATGTTATTCCCAAACCCTTTTGTGCAACCAGATCGAGCAATTGGTGATCTCTCAGACGACGGCAATATGGATGTGCACGATTATGTCGTGAGCATGCGCGTCGGTGCAACACGACCTGCCATTCTGGGTCGATTTCTCGGGCAGACCCCGTTGCAGCTTACTACATCCAAGGGCCGGCGTACATCAAGGTTTGCCTTGTCGTTCGAGAATGGAAAGCTTCCTATCGAGTTTTCCAGGCAGGAGCTGGATGATGGTAGCAACGAAGTGCTGCTCGAGGGCAGAGAGGATGCACTCGCTGCAAAGCAAAGCCGTGTGCCTAGCCTGGTTGAGGCGGCTCTCCGAGCCTGCTACCGCATCCCCAAACCAGAAGGTCTTGTACAGTACATTCCCGACGAGCTGCATCAACTGCGCACTTTGGTGATTCAGACTGGAAACCAGAAGCACTCGGGAGGCATCACCTGCAGCACCTGCCGAAAACTCATGGTGATGCCGGCCGTCGAGTGGGTTGAATGGCGCGATTTGCGCACTTGCTACTGGCTACAGGCAGGCGGAGGTCGCGACGTTGATCCAGGCCACATCGCGGCGAGGTTGATTCCTTTGAGCAGAGCACAGGAGGAGATTGCCGTGCCATTCTTACATCGCGCATGCTCTTGGCTTTGTGGCCCGAGGGGTAGAAAGATCGATCTAGGATGGAGTCAAGACTTTGATATCCAGATTCTAGAACATTAAGCGCGTATTCATCTGATGCATACATGGGCAGCATTGGGAGCATTTGAAGCGAGTATGGGTTACATTCATGTCGGCAGCCATTCCAGGTAAATAGTAATGAATACAGGGTTGTTCCAAGTTCCTTGACCGCCGTTTCTTCGGCTCGCATGCTCGCATTCCTATGAAATAGGTGTAGATTGACGGCTGCAAGCGATATCGACTCCTAATCTGGACTCATTACTTCGAGTCGATTCTTATTGATACTGGTCCCTAGGTACGTTAACGCCTTTGAGGACGCTGTACCTTGGAGAATAGGTCTGCTTATTCACAGCAACCTTCTTGCCATCTCCCATCGATGCAATGAAGGTTTCGAAGTGCAACAGCTGCTAGACCTTTTGTTCTTGCTGGCGAGTGTTGTTTTTGTGACGCAAGCAATCTTAATGCACTCATCAACCTGGTGTCTCGGCTAAAGTACTCTAGACCACAGATGGACTCGTGAACTTTGAGAATCATGTACGAGCCATAGTCATGGTATAGCGCAGCAGCCAAAATCGTAAGAAAAGAGAAGAACACACTCATGACAGAAGAGGTCACAGGGTGTCACGACTATTTTCAATACTATATTTAAGAAGTTATGCATGCTGCTGGTCTTGGATGCAAGCCAGCTGCAATAACCATTACGAAGCCCCGCCAGGTGACGTGACGTCGCCTGAAGACCCGCAAGGCACGGCGACTGCACGGCAACGGGCCAGAATACCTCTCGCTACATAGGAGTCCGTTGACGAGCTCCGAGCACTTGAAGCTGGGAAACAACGACATACACGACACGCGTGTCGGCCAAGGCACATTCCCCTCCATCAAAGGTTGACCCCATTCTCCATTAAGCGCATCAAACAAAACAAAGGAACTTGCGGCCCCACGCCCACGATCGAAATCGGAGGGCACAGAGACGAAACGAGACGAAGACGAAGACGAAGACGAAGACTTTCCAGAGGAGCTCAGAGCTGTCAACCGGGGCCTGATCACAAGGCCGTGATGCCTTCCGCCCAAGAGTCGCGGCCAGTGTCGCCGTCGCCGTCGCAGCTACCGCCGGTACCCTCATCGCCGGTATACTCGATCGCTTCGACAGCCAATCCAATGTCCCAGTTCAATTTGCCGCTACCACCGCCGCCGCGGCCGGCCCACGCAGTTCTGACCAAGGCGGACCTGGACCGCTCACAGGAGGCTTACGCGTCCCTCGTCGCCTCGGCCAAGGCGTACCGGCAGGCGCTCGCGACGCTGTCGACGGCAGCCTCGGCGTTTGGCACGGCGCTCGAGTCTTGCGCGCGCCTCAAGGAAGCCCGTGCCGAGCCCATCGGCGGCGCCGCGGCCGGCGGCGCCAGCATGACGGCCAGCTTCACCGCCAACAAGGGCGCGTGCACCGCCGACACGCTCATGGCCGCGTCCGGCCTGCACCACCTCATCGCCAACCACCAGCAAATCCTCTCCGAGACCGTCTACCGCTCCTTTGAGGTGCCGCTGCTGCACGACCTCGACAAGTGGCAGTCGGTCATTGACGACGAGGACGAGACGTACCAGCAGCAGATCAAGGCGCAGGCCCGCGAGGTCAGGCGCCTGGAAAAGGACGGCCTCAAGCTGCACCGGCAGAAGCGGCGCGACGTTGCGCGCTTCCGTGCCCACCTCGTCGAGCTGACGAGCAAGCTCGACGGCATGTCGACGCTGCACGCCGACCACGCGCGCACCATGCTGCGCGAGAGCCAGGACACGAGCGCCCGCATCGTCGACGCCAGCTGCAGCCTGGTCCGCGCCGAGGTGGACATTTTCGAGAGCCTGGCCAAAAAGGGCTGGACGGGCGGCGGCCTCGAGGACCTGCTGGAAAAGGGCCAGGACCTGTTCGCGACGGACACGGACACGGGCAGCCACCACCACCACCACCACGCGGGCGTCGGCGGCGTACTTGGCGGAGGGACCGGCGACGGCGTCAAGCTGTTTTCCATCCTGCCGCCCAAGAGCATCCTGCCAGACACCGCTTCGGACTCGTCGCGCCCGGGCCACGCTAGGAGCGATAGCCTGCTCAGCGATCCAGAGCGGTACCAGTCCCTGACGGCGCTGGCTACATCCGACGGCCGAGCCGCCGCCGCCGCCGCCGACGCAGAGGCCCCCGCGGCGGCCGACTTCAACAAGCCGCGCAACGCGCGGCCTTTTTCACCGCAGCCCATTCGCCGCGTCCCCATGGAGATTACAGAGGACTCCCTCGGTGCATTTGGCAACGGCGCGTCGGATCAAGTGCAGCAGCAGCAGCAGAAGCAGCGGGAGGCTGACGAGGACAGTCTCAATGACGAAGGCGACTCTGCCGATGCGACAAAGGACGAACAAGAAGAAGAGAATGAGGGCGACGACCGCGGGAGGCAATCGCGGTCAGCAACGCCAGAACCAAAGGACGACACTGAAATACTGTCGTATGACGGCTCTCCTCGAGGAGGATGGGGCTCCTGAGCCTAATGCCGAATGGATTTTGCAAGTGGTAGGAACAAAGGGCTGCACATGTCCAGGCCTGTCTATTCGTTTCGATTACGTTTTGTCTCGTTTTGTCTCTGCTCTTCTTCAGCGCCGACTACTCATCTGCAAGTGCTGCAAATCGGGCGAGTTTTGGCATATTGCGCGTATTATCTGCGTTTTTTTTTTCATTATTTCTTTGATGTCGGGACCTGGCCTGTGTTCTGATTTATTATAGCATGCCTTCACACGGGGTCCAGGAGAACTGGTTACACTTCATCTTGTATAGTTAGACATGTACATCATCAATTAATGTGACTGTTGGCTTCAATCCATGTCGCGCAGAGGTGCGCAATACAGCACCTTACTCTGTGTCTTTGCCAAATCACCATCATCCAGGCAGAAGGAACCTCGCGTCATCTATAAGAACAAAAAAAGTCAAAAGAAAAAGAACGCCGAAATGTAGTCTGAATCATCACTATCCATCCCGTTCCACCATTTGCATGCAGAAAAAAAAATTAAAGATGAAATGACGCTTTTCGCCGGCGTGGATGCAATCTGCTGACGCGCGAGTCGCTGAATATGAATACGTTGCTTTACTCGTCCTTGTCAATGCTGTCAATGTCGCCCCTGAACAGACCAAAAGTGGCGTCCAGCCACCAGATGAACTTCCAGTACAGGCTCGCGCGGCTCCAATCAAAGTCGCCCGTCTCGGTGCGCGGCACCTCGTTGCCAATCATGCTGCCCCCGAACCAGTTGATAAACGGCACGGCGCTGATGAAGCGCTGCATGACAGACTGCTGCGGGAGCAGCGCTTGCTCGGCAGGCAGCAGACGGGCGCGGCGCGCGGTAGGTATCCGGCGGCAGAAGATGCTGTCCTCGGGAGGAATGTCAATGGAGGGTTCGGCAGCTGTGGTTGATGCGGCGCCTGCAGCGGGGATGCTCGCGCCGAAAGGGTCAACGAGAGTAGCAGTCGAGGCCCGGGACGGCGAGAGCGTGGCTGTGTCGAGAGTGTCGCTGGACCGGCGCGTGTCTGGCGCGGTGAGGTCGAGCAGCCGGCTGCTAAAGGACTGGGGCAGGCCGCCAATCATGCGTCGGGGGCCGGTGGCGTCACCGACATTGGCAGGGGCGCTCTGCGATCTGGACAGACCACCGACGCTCGGCGCAAGCCCGTCCGCAAACAAGTCGCCCGTGTCCGGGCAGGCTTCGTCTCTAGCGAGGGGCACGCCGCGGTAGGGTTCCGCGTAGACCAGATGCCCCAGGATGCGCTGCGGGCTGGCGTACATGGCGGCGTTGGCAGCCTCGGCGCTCTCAAACGTCACCTTGACCCAGTGCTCGCCGCCGTCGATGCGATTGACGAGGGCGCGCTCGTCGGGCGTCAGGTTTCGGCGGCGCGTGTAGGCAGGGTCGCGCAGGTCCGACTTGTAGCGGCGCTGCGTCGTGGGGGGTTCGCGGGGATAGTCCTCGAGGATGCGGCCGGCCAGCTCCTCGTAGTGGCAGATGGCTGCGTACTGCTGCGAGTTGGAGCGGTAGCCGCGGAGGGTGAGCTCGACGGGCGTCGACTGTGTCGTGCGCTTCGGCGCCGGGTCCTCCTGGCTCACGCCGGTCGACTTTCTGGCTGACGAGCCGCTACTGTTATTGTTATTGTTGTTGTTGTTGTTGTTGTTATTATTGCTGTTTTGCTTCGACATCCAGTCGCCAAAGACCTTGTCGG
Organism: Beauveria asiatica; assembly: GCA_038367545.1. NCBI lineage: Eukaryota > Fungi > Ascomycota > Sordariomycetes > Hypocreales > Cordycipitaceae > Beauveria > Beauveria asiatica. The sequence goes on along the minus strand of JAAHCF010000131.1, from coordinate 10,407 downwards.
CTGCCGCGAGCGTCGGGTCTTCCTTGACGCCTCTAGCTGGTGTGCCAGTGCGCGATCGCGAGCGCCGCGTCGACTTGCCAAAGGAGCCGGTTTCTGCTACGGTTCGTCGTGAGCGTGTGCCTGATGAAGGGCCACCTTCGTTTCTGTCGCCGACGTGTTAGAAACAGTGATGCGCGCAGAGGCAGATGGGCGATGCATACTGGCCAAAGATCATGGCATAAGGGCGCGTGAGGCCGTCCTCGCCGACGTAGCGCTCATCGTCGGGAACATTGTGCAGAATTAATGGCATTTTCGTGCCAATGTGAATGCAGATGCAGAAATACGTGCAGTGGTAGAAGAATAGGGTCGATGGATGGATTGACAAGCCGTTGCTTGCAAGCTGGTCTGCGGCGTGTAAATTAATTTCTTTTGGGCTTGTTTCTGGCACAGCAACGAGCTTGCTATGAGTTATGGGGCTCGAGTTTCTCCGGCGCCGAACCATGGGGAAGCCTTGTCGTATAATCTACAGCATCCCACAAAAAGTTAGGTAGTTATGAGTGCCAGTTTTACACTAAAACACATACTTTTTAAAGACTAATAATAACTTAAGTACTTCTTCTAAAATTCTAAATTTAATATATTATATAGATAATTACTTTAAAAATATTTTATATTATAATTTTACTTTAATAATATTAATAGGTAAAAGTCTAGAAAATCCTAACTAAAAAGAAAGGAATTTTTAAAAATCTTTATCCACTATAAGCCACTATAAGAGCGCTATAAATAAAAAAGGTATTTTTTATATACTTTAGATTTCTTTAGTATTAGAGAAAAATTAAATAAAGATATACTTTCTTAGTAAAAAGTGTTATTTATCTAATTATCTATCTAATTACTAAATATAATTATTTTTAGTTAATAACTAATATAGATATATAGCTTTAAAAAGGGTGTGTTTTGGTGTAAAAGTGCTACTCACAACTAACTTTTTGTGGGGGACTGGTAGGTAGGTATCCGTACCTAGGTACTCCTTAATCTAGAGAGCTTCAGCGCTACAACTAGAGTGTTTAGGTACTACAGTAGGTGTTCTTACAGTGGGTTGTAGGTCAACGCTAAAGCTGGTCTAGAGCTGGTCATGTGCCTACCTACGCGGGAGAGGGGTGTTTTCTGACATGCCCTCTGACAGATTTTTGTAGATAAAATATTATTTAGGCATGTTGCCATGGATTCGGGCTTCTCGGATAGGATGTCAGAGATTTTTTTAATATGCTGAAAAGTGCGATTTCCTTGCAACATGCCTAAAAAATATGCCAAATAGCAAAATATGTCAGAGGGCATGTCAGAAAACACCCCCCTCCCTCCTAGGTAGGTACTAAGGTATTTAGTGCTGTAATTATTTTACAGAAGCTTTTGCAAGACTACATCTTCGCGACATCTCAACTATGCCATCGATATGGTCAGGGCATCTGCCGTTTTCAATGCATCGCCCTTACAACGAGAATCCAGCTCCCTTTACAATGTCGCCCTTGTTGTAAAACTCGGCTGCTGGCAATAGCTGGCTAGCCACCCAGCGCGCCGTCTGTGTATGCATCGAACCGTGACCAAACGGATCATGCGTATTGTCCTTGCGCACCCGGTCCCCCGACAGAGAGAGACTGTTCATGGCATCCAACAAGTTTGCTTCTGGCTCTGCCTCTCCGGGATGCTCACCTCGAGGAAAAGACGAATACCCTTCACAGAGCGCCTGAATAGCCACCAACTGATCTTGCAGATGCTCATCCACCTGCCCGCCCAACGAGATTTCCTCGTGCAGGTCCCGACACACTGAGCTTGCTAGCTGACTCACAAAGGTGTCCGATGATTTCATCTTTTTGGGCATACCTTGCAGGATGTCCTTTGCCCAGCGGATGCCATGACGAGATTCCGCCACGAGAAGCACATTCCATTTCTTGTCAGAGCCAGAATCTTCCACCACCTTTAGCTGGAGGTCAGCGTCTGGATACAGCTCGCCCAATTTCCGGAAAATATGGGTTTGGAGCTGCTCATGAGCGTGCCCGGGTGCGATTATGCTGATATTGATGGTCTTGACATTGTAAGACGCAGGGTACACGTATCGCTTCGGTGCAGAGTAGCGTAGCTTCTCGCCTTTTGGTACTGGGTATATCGTGAGCGATACCGAGCCAGGTGACGTTGTGCCATTACTCCAGCTGCGCTTATTGAGCCTCCTGTCTACTCGAATGGAGAATCGCTCCTCGAGCGCTGGCATCAGGACTTGGTCAAAGTACTCATAGCTCAGCGACCACTGTACGTTGGTGCCACCGTGAATGGTCATGGTGAGCGGCTCGCCGTTTGCATTGCTAGCGAACAAGACAAAGGGGAATATTGCCTGCAAAATGAGAAGTGCACTGGCCGCTTCTGTTTCTGCCTTGATCTCAAAAGAATGACGGGCAAGATCTGCTGGCCCTTTGTTGGGGATGAAAGTGAGCGTCTGGGATCCGACACTCAGGCCCTCCACCTCTGCGCCAGTGACGTCTGCCAGCCATTGAATTGAGGTGACGTGCTGGACCTTGAGGCCTTTCATCACAATCAGTTTTTGTGAAAGGAAAACAAGGTCTGTAAAACTTACCACCGCCGCGCCCGCCTTCTCGGTTGCCTCTGACATGTGTGATCTTGACAGGTTGGGAAGTAAGAGCTGCTAGGCCGACTGCAACACGAACTAGTTGGCCGCCACCTTCGCCCGTTCGGCCGTCAACTTGAATAGGTTTCACCTTCATTTTGACTTGATCGGTGCTGTTTGGATGTTGAAGGTTGCCGTTTTCCACTCACAGACAGGAGTGCAAGTTTTATAAGGCACGGCGTGAGTCAACGAGCAACATTGACCAGTGGGGCAGCATGATGCCTCGCCAGTTAATAACCGATCATTTTCAAAGGGCCGTGACCTCTATCGAAGCGAATTGATTCATGTTTGCGTTTCGCACATGACGATTTTCCGTCAAAGTAACTGCTGTCCATACGCAAAGTCTCGGAGCTGGGCGTATTTCCATTCGGCTAATTCGGCTATCCGACTACGACCGTGTAGAGCACCGAGCTGACCAATAGCCGACTTCTGGCTGGCTACTTGCCACTCGCCAGTTTCAAGCCTCTAATAAGTCGTTAGTTAATAATAATTTAGTGGGTTTGACTACTCTGTACCTAGTTAGTAAAGGGTGCAAATCTGGGGCGGCGCTGCGATCATCGTGCCGAGTGGGCCATCTTTCATGGCTTTCCTATTCTGGAGGAACCGACATTGGGCACGCGAGCAGATGTCATGCCGGTTGTTGGGCTCTCCTGATGGAATACGCTAATGAGAATACGAGAAAAGAGATGCTTATGCAGAGGTTCGAATGGGTAATGGACATGATTTCGAACTGCGACCTGCCTCAGCCCTACGTGTCACCGGCATCTGGCACTCCGAAACAAGGTGCTGCCCGTAGATACACACCTGCTGCAGCTCAGTCACACTGGGGTCATTCACTCAATTCCAGCACAAGACACGAGGAGGAGAATGTGATTCAAGTATCCGTATTGCTCCACAGTTGTGAAGTACTCGCCGATTGTCTAAAAGCCATGTGGGTATAACTATGTGTAAGTGCTGATGCCGCCCAAGAAGATGCACGTTTTGGAAACATTGAAAAGAGGAAAAACAACAATGTCGGGACAAGAAAGAATCGCACCGGTGAAGCTGGTGCTATCCGGGTCATTGGAAGGGGGGAATGTATTTTTCAAAGTCTGCAATGATGGGCAGGACTCTAGCTCTGCCGTGTGCACTGGCTGCCGTTTCCGAAGCGTGCACCGGACGGGCCCAAATTGGAACATGGTCCTGATCGGCCCGGAACTTGTTGATTACCCAAGACGCGTTGGGGATTTCCTCGCCAAAGCTCGGCTCCCAATCTTGCGAGCTGCCCTCTTCAGCATCGGTGTCGCTAACGTGAACCATGAGTGGTTGTCAACTGACGATGAGCATAATTTAATTACCTCAGAAACACGAGTTGAGATGTTGCGTCACTCGGCTGCCGCCTGGATCGTGCGCCACCGGAAGAGTGCTGCACACCTTCCTCTGTGAAGCCGTCACTGACTTGGTCGTCGGGAACGGCCTGTTCCTGTGCATGCCGGCGCCCTGTTGGAGCTGCTGGAGCTTGTGCTGCGGTGGCTGCTGGGTTGGGGGTCTTGTGGCCCGCCGCGGAATTTGTGCTCCCGTGTGCGGTGGTGTGTCCTTGTTGCTGGGAGGAGCCGGCCATTGCGACAAGGTGCTTGAATGCGGGACGGCATGTCAGTGGAATAAGGCAGATGATCCGAGTGGATACATACTTTATGGAAATGGATTATACTCAAGACAATGTCACCGATGCATGTGAATATGAGGAGTGAAGAAATGCATTGATTTTGGTCTTATTCTTCAAGAGATGGAACAAGTCATGGGAGGTGGCGAGCTATATATAATGATAATGTCCTTCCCCCCCCCTCCCCTAGATGTATGGGATGGCGGCCTGATGGCGGTCATTTAGATGACAGGCTTCGATTGACAAATCTCTCTTTTCACTGGCCATTCTCTCGCTGCAATTTTCTCTCGTTTACCCAGATGCAAAAATAACATTGGGCGCCGAGAAGAGTAGGGAAAAGGTTGTCTGTGTGGTTGGCTGGGGGGCATTCCCCGGGGACGCGGAGAGTAGAGTAAACAGTCGTGTGACGTAGCGTGTAGGTGAATGGGTTGTTTTCTCAGCGCGTAGACATTGGACGCTGTTGACAACTCTATTAGCCAAAGGGCTTCAAGAAATAGCAATCTGGCATCCTTTTCCATCCATGAGCCACGTATGACCAACTACATAGATGTGTCGCACGAGGTCAGGAACAGCAAGCTGGCCAATGAGTCGGCACGCCATATTCAGCCCGGTCAAAGTTGCGTTGAGAAATATGCAGAGGAAATAGCGGTCAAAGTTGACACCAACAAGCTCACATGCAGTATGAGTGTCTCATTTTGCGACAGAGTATAAAAAGTGTGTGTGTGTGTGTGTGCGTGTGTGGTAAGGAGCAGTCTTGTTCTGACCGAACTTTGAGTCTCCCAAGTGGCTGCAGTTGTTGGGTTGCATTCAACCAGCTAGCTATTATTACTGGCGCAGCAAAGGACCTCTTCCGTATACGATTGAAGCGTGGCGAGAGCTTTTTGGGATGAAGTGACCGTAACTTACTCTGTAATGCGACTGGATGCAAAACCCGCTCTTCATTCCTGGCGGCGCACGTCACCCCACGAAATGACGTCGGGCGGAACTATGCACGCTTGGTCGCGCGGCAGCAAATCGCGAGGCTCTCCAGGGTCTCGGTCATACACGCACCCCTGGGGGTAGACTGGTAGGAGCAGCCTGACCGTTTCCTGAGTGTATATATATATATATATATATGTGCGTGTGTGTGTGTGTGTCTATGTGTGTGTGCGGCATAAAAAGCGCGAGTTCCACATCGGTGAGGAAACTCTTCATCCTTGAAAACGGGCAGCGGGAGGACCAGGACGGACGACTCAAAAGCTGGCTTCATGGTGACGCCAGTGGCAACATGGCAGCGAGCTCCCAAGTCCAGCTGGGGTTTTCCATTCAGAGCCAGCATGTCCGTTTTTGGCGAACCAGCAGGCGCGGTTGTTAGCAGATGGGACGACGACTACAAGTGGTTGGGCAGAAATGCACGTTACACGACTCACATGTGGCATGTGGTCAGCCTCTTGTGTACGGAGTAGACGGCTGCGTCTTTCATCATGTTGCCGTTACTAACCGTAACAGCTTCGGCCAGGTTCTCCCGGCAGACGAATCTTGTATGCAAGGAAACAAGGCGCGCGGCGTTATGGTTTTTTTTTGATATTCTTTTATATATATATATATATATATATATATTTGCAAATTGAATATGTCCTTTTCTGGCATGTACCAAGGACAAAGCCGCCCCGGTGAATTTACAAGGGCAAGATGCATACAATAGCTACAGGAGGTGTATGTGATGGCTGGCGCATGCAGACAAGGGCAAAAAAGCTTCACCGGCTTCCATGTCGCACAGCGACAAAGACCAAGTGCCAAGGAAAATCGTCGGCATGCCAGTTGCCAAGTGCCGGGTCCCATGACAATGTCGAATGGCACTCTACAGGACAAGATACATCTGTGGATAACAAGAGATGGTCATTTTGCAGCCAATGGAATATATTGCGGAAACGGAGTTGCTCAGCGGGATGGATCTTGACGGTTACGCGGAAACCCGCCTCAATCATGTTTACAGCTGGCAAGCCACAATCAACAAACACCCTTGGCACAGGGGCGAAAAGGAGCAACTAGTTATTTACTTGTAAACTACGGATAGCTGGTATATGTAATCCGTATGCATCCTGCTTCATGGCTCGGGGCCGGCAATGACTAGTGATTGCTCGCTCGGCAACATGCGCTGGCGTCGCATCACCAGCCCTATCAAGACCTATCCAGACCTATCCAGATAAAGTTTTAGCTTCATCTGATGGCCAATCTCCTAATAGCAGATGAGCAGACTAGTGTTTGGCGTCTAGTCTATAATGAACATCATATCATGCGATAATAACTTTCACTACTATAAACGCATGGGACCGCTCCCTAATAATAAATCTAGCCTCCTCCCCGCCGCACCTTTTGCCTCGTTTTGGCTTCTGTCAGCCTCAATCGACGCCGGCAATACTCAGGCCACCAGTCCAAATCGAGAGCGAGCCTCAAGCGCCGCATCATTTGGAAAGTGCCTCGAAAAAAATCCTGCAAGCAGTCAATGGAACCATCAACCACGTTGATTGTTTCATTGGCCATGGTGAAAAGCTGGCGAGAGTCGCGTTGCCATGGTCTGTCTGTGTGCTCACCGCTGTTGACCACGCCCGGCAACGAGATTGAACAGTTTGCACAAGTCTTTGGTATTTCTTGTTCAAGTTGCTCGTGGCACTCTGGCCTCGACGAATTGTGCTCATCAGGCGAACCTCGACACCCCCGGGGGTGCCCCAGCTCAACGTCATAATTTATCAACGGCTCATTAATCCGTACATACAGACACCGCCTGTGGTTCGCATGGTCCGGAGCATTGCGCATCATCAGGCACACATTGTGGCCATCCTTTCCTCGATGGCAACGAGGTTGCGCACACGGGCCTCGATGACTCTTTCGACACGGCCAGATCAGCATTTTGTTGATGCCATGGTGCATTCGAGAACCCCGACCAAAAGTATCAGCTCGACCATGCTGTCCCGGAGTCCTTTGGAGACACTACGCCGACGGTGCCACTTCTAATCCGACCTTGTGCTCATTTGACACCGGCCGGACCGGTCGCCGCGGCTGCCGGTGCCCGGTGCCCGGTGCTATGCTGAGAACAATACTGACTGTTTCTTATAGTAAGTTGTGGTTGTGAATCGATCATGCCCACTCACTCCCCACAACCCCAACTTTTCAACTCCAAGTTGAATCCCGTTTGCGCCATTGGTTTGTACAAATAGCTGGTCCGTGGCGGACAGCACTAAAATAGCGGACTAGGCATGTTATTATTACTTGGCCACCCTTGCAGTAGTTAACGGGGGGCGCTGCGGCAGCGGGCATCCATCTGCATGTCCCCAAATGCATACCTAGGCCCTGAACGATTGGCTGTAGGACCAGCACGGCCTGCAGAAACGACGCCAACTTGAGCGGCTCATATGACTACTTGGGGAAGCTGCCATGGCGGCCGGCAGTGCTAGACTCTAGTTGGAGCGCTTCGCGGGTGAGGTGTCAGGGCCAAACTTGCGCAGGATAAAAGAAGACTACTGACCAATGTTGCATGTAAAAGCAGCTCATGTACCGCTGTTTGGTCAACGAAACGGATACCGACGAGGACGATTCATTATCATCTCTGGTGATGCCGCAAGTTGTGACAATGAATGGCGCATTATGATTCATCCTTGTTCAGTCATGTCACAAGCACACAGTTTCTTACCAACGTTATTAAAGTTTAGCTCAATTGACCATTCCGACACTCCAGATTGGTCCGGCGCCAGCCCCAACGACTTGCACGCCCTACGCCGCGTATCTAGTTCTCCACCAATCCGACATGCTGCTGATTAGGGAGGGCGTGAAAGTTGGTAGAAAGGTGAGAACAATAGGCTGTCTACTTGTCCAAGGCTCGAATCCTCTTCTTGTTCTTCTTCTTCTTCTTCATCATCATCATTCATCACATTCATCACTTTATCACATTCATCACTTTATCACATTCATCAACACAATCGCCATGTATCTACGCTCTGACCACACCGACGCCGACACGGCTGCGCTACGCAAGCTGATCCGGGAGAATCCTCTGGGAATCCTAACCACAGCGCTGCCGTCGGACAACTTTCCGCTCCTTCAATGCTCGCACATTCCCTTCCTGCTAGACATTGAAGACGAGACGAGCGAGACGGAGCGAGGCGTTTTGCGCGGCCACATGGCAAGGGCGAACCCGCACAGCAAGGCGTTGAGCGAGGCGGCGCAGACAGATGCCGTCTCGGCCGACGGCTACCTGGAGCGGGAAGTGCTGGTGCTGTTCAATTTTCCCGCGCATCACTACGTGACGCCGAAATTCTACACCGAGACGAAGCCTGACACGGGCAAGGTGGTGCCGACGTGGAACTACGCCGCGGCGCAAGTGTACGGCAAGATCAAGGTGTACCACGACGGCAAGTCGGACGAGGCGGGCCGCTTTCTCGGCCAGCAAATCGCCGATCTCAGCGACATGAGCGAAAGGTCCATTATGGGGTACACGGGGGAAGGGTCCGCGGAAACGGGCTGGAAGGTGACGGATGCGCCCGACAAGTACATTGCGCTGCTGAAAAGGGCAATCATTGGCATCGAAATCAAGATTGACAGGCTCGAGGGTAAATTCAAGATGAGCCAAGAGTTGAGCGACGGCGATTGCGCGGGCGTCGTCTCGGGCTTCCAGAAGCTGGGCACGGAACTGGGCGCCAAGATGTCGGAGACGGTCGAGGAACGCTCACAGTTGAAAAAGGCTCGAAAAGCTGCTGCGCAATTGGCCCAATGAGCCCCCAGGTCTAGTCGTCGGTTGTTGATTGTTTGTTGGTAGAAATGATACTGCGTCTTTAGTGATTGATGTTGGCGTCCATGTTTGTCTCTTCAGCCAAGTAAGTAGTGGACGAAGCTGCCTCGACGTACAGCCAAGCGCTCGGTGCCAAGTTGAACTTGCCACTCTTGCTTTGGCGCCGAACAGCATAGCCAATTGGATATAAAGGAGAAGGGGGGGAAAAGCAAAACATCATCTCACAAAGGATGCACTCGGCGGGGTTTCGTGCAAGAAAAGCCGATTAGAAGGCGATGGGCAATATTGTGAAGAAATCCCAGTCTTGACTAGCGACTAAATAAGTACCGAGTAATCCGTACGGATTAATTATTTAATTATAACAGACGAATGGGAGCTTTGATCGATGGGGCCATGTTTATTATTACCCCAGTCCTCCCTCAATGCGAGGTGTTTCAGACGAGGTGCTTGCAAACTCGGCGCTATTCGTTGTACACGTCGAGAAATGTACTTTGAACAAGTCCATTACCATTGAATTCGTAACATGGACTTGTTGGCAATAATCATGATCCGTGCGCATATGCTGTGTTTGTGATATGTGTGCAAGCTGTAAGACATGGATGGTGATGAAAATGCTACTCGACAAAGCAGCTTTGCTATTCAGCCATCCCACAAAAGAATGAAGCTAGACAGCGTTCATGCATGCCCTATACGCAACGGCCAACCAGGACGTCTCTGTCAACAGCCTGTAAGCAAAATCGTGCCATCATCAGCATGAGCTGGCAGTGGATCAACAGGGCTGTGCTGTCTCGGCGCGGTTCGGGATCCTCTGAACCGAGTAGGGAGATGGGCTACAGATTAGCTCGATGCGTGCGGGAACAATGAGCGAGATGTTGGGTAAGGATTTGCACACAAACAGGGCGAGTCGAGTTTGCCGATGGACATTGGAGCATGGGCAACACGGGGTAACTACACCCTGCTGTAGTCGGTCGGACAGCTACACGGCGGGCGACGCTCCTTGGTAGTTTAGCTGGTAAATAGGCGGGCGTGGGCGTTTTCGTCGAGGCCGAATTCATGTGGTGGCCGGTGCACCGATTATACTGGGAAAGAAGCGCGAATTATTATAGTCGTCTTCTTTGACGTCGTCACGGGTGAGATTTCTGGCATGAACGAGCAGAATGGAGGTGTGTAGTGTGGGCTGTTGGACAAGCCGGGCCTGCAAGATGCATCATGGGGCTAATAATAAGACGATTTGATTGCCTGACATAATACAGTAAAGCTGCACCAATCCCTCTTGGCACCACATTACTTTTTTTTTTTTTTTTTTTTTTCTTCATCCTCCTCCTCCATCCTCCTCTGACA
>JAAHCF010000130.1:0-62365 GCA_038367545.1 Beauveria asiatica | reverse complement strand
CCTAATAAGTAAGATTAGTATAACCTTATAGTAACTCCTTTTTACTTCTTAAGCTTATTTTATTATTAATAAATATAGTATATTATAAATATAATTATCTTATTACTAGTATATTATAGCCTTTACCTATACTATTATAGCTTCTTAGTAAGCTACTAAAGACTTAAGAACCCCCTAGGCTTAGTAGTATATTATCTTCGCCCTTACTAGCCCCCTTAGCTACTATAAAAAGGTATTACTCTAAAGTCTAGTAATATATACCTATTATTACTTATAAGGTAATACTTAATAGTAAAGAGAAGTTAATATAGTATTATAAGTATTATAAGAAAGAGTATCTTAAGTTAGGTAGAATAACTATTATAATAAGATACCTAAGAGACTAGTATAATATTAATATATCTTTTACTTAAGAAGCTTAAATTATATTAATATAAGCTATTATTATTAATACTTTTAAAAAAGCTTAATAAATAATAAAATTTAAATACTATTATCTCCCCTTAACTATAAACTATAATCTAGACTCTATTATAATTAAATAATTATATATTTAGTAGATTATAACTTATAATATCTTATTTTATATAATTAGCTAAGTAGAATTTAGGGCCTTTTTTTATTACTTAAATCTAGAGGTTAATACCTAGTTACTAAATTCCCCTTTTATTATATATACCTAGATTTTATAGATATATAAAACTTAGAAACTCTAAATTAAATTAAAAATCTAATTAGCTTTATTAAAAATATACTTTATAGTAGACCTCTAGACTTCCCCTAACTCCCTTATAATTCTTAGTATTATTATATATTATATATCTAAATCTAGCTAACTAGAGTATACTATTTTAGCTTTATAAAAGCTTAATAATAAGTACTTAAGTATTAATATAGTAAATTATATTATAAATATTATTAGTAATTATAATATTATCTTAAAGATAAGCTATTTTATAATAAATAATATAGATAATAATAGTATAATAATAAGATCTTTTTTTATATATATATACTATATAACTAGCTATATAATCTAAGCTAAGCGCTTCTCTTTCTTTAAATACTAGAAGGATACTAATTAGCTTATAAATAATATTACTTAACTAGTATTAAATAAGCTATAATACTAAGTACTATTACCTTTATTATAATAGCTATATTATTAATCTAGCTACTTAGTCCTTTCTTTTTAGTATAAATAAGAAACTACCTAGAGATAAGGATAATATCTTTAGCCTACTAATACCTATAGAGCTTAAGATAAAATAATAGTAATATAGAGGAGCCCTTAGAAAACTTTATAATATTATAGTCTATATTTAATAAAGTCTATAATACTTAGCTTAGTTTAGAGAACTTAGTAGGGGCTATAACCTAGTATATAATAACTTTATATACTAGAACTCTTAATATATAATAATTTATATAATAATAAAGCTTAAGATAGCTACTAACCTCTTCTACTACTAATATTAAGAAAATAGTAATAACCTACTTTTAAAAAGAGATTAGTAGGATTTATAAAAGGTTAATAACTTCTTATTATACTTTTATAATACTATAATAAGTATAAAAGGCTATAATATAACTATTAACTAAGTATTACTAATAATAAACTTCTTTCTAGAATAGTTTAAAATAGTAAAGGAGATATATATTAATAATTTATTTATAAGCTATTATTATAACTCTAGCTAGGCTAAGCTAAATAAATATTATAGCTTAATAAACAAATTACTAATCTATATTATAGTACTAGTACTCTCCTTATAATAAAAATAGGATTATATTAATAATAACTAGTCTATAGACTAATAAGGACCTTATTAGTAGTAAATATAGGATTTTTAGGTAATAGAGTATAAATCTACTATTATTATAGTATTAACTTAGGTATTAGAGATAACTAGTAAGGTTAAGAACTCTTTTTATTAGTAGGTATAGTAAAAGAAAGGGAATAGCCCTAATTAGGATAAGTATATAAAGTACCTTCTTACTCCTATAGTATTAGAAGTTATAGATTTATAATCTTAATAGCTTAAGCTAATATAAAGGAAGTCTTACCTAGCCTTATCTATTATAATATTAGATATATTATCTATTCTAGTAATATTAGTAAAGCTAGAATGCTTATTTTTAGGTATAAAAATTACTATAATAGACTATAAGAGCTATTTAGGTATTAAAAGTATTAAAGTAACTAAATACCTTAAGTTATAGCTTAATAAAGGCTATAGAGTAGCTTTTATAGATAATAATCTTAATATTAGCTAAGAGAGACCTTAGTCTTAATTAGTTATTAATCTAAGGTTATAGTTTTATAGTTATATTAATTAGCTATATTAGTTTTAAGAGAGCTAAGAGAGTTATATAAATATTATAGTTATATATATTACTATATATTATAGTTATATTATATAAGTCTTATATAATATAATAGAGAACCTATCTATATTATATATAATATAACCTCTAAATCTTTTATTATATATAGTAATATCACACTATTAGACACACTGTTAGTCAGAGCCAGATATTGTAGGAACGGCGCATCGCAAGATGCTGTAGCCACCCATGGCGCGGGCTTAATTGCGTTGGCCGAGCGTCTACTTGTTGGAGTCTCCTAAAGGTCAATAGCTTTCGTATGCACTAACTTGCCTTCCGTGTCTAACTTAAAAGCCGACACGTAGCCGTTGGTATTGTTTGCACGACCTCGAGTGGACGCGAACAAGTATTGAGGGGGACTGCCCGGAGGTCCCGTCGAGAGTCGAACTTCGTCCGCCGCGTAGTGCGTTACGTTGCTACCCTGGGGTAGAACGCTGGCACCCTGCAAATGTTCTAGGTCCTTCATAGTTCTATTTTCGTGCTTCTTCACATGGAACACATCTACCACATTAGAGTGCTCTCTAATGACGTATAAAATCTTTCTGTTCGGATGAGGCTAAGCATGGCGGGGGCCGTCGTTGTCCCTCGGCGCTCCATGTAACTGTTGGTCTGTGAGGACGGTAGGTAAGCTATTGGCTTCTGAAACCGAAAACGTCTACACACTATTTGCTCCGATGTCTGCAACGTATAGCGTGTCCCCTTCGGGGCTTAAATTAACACTGTGCGTTCCGTTTGTAAGACCAGTGACCCCGCTAGGCGGAGAGACACCCTCACTGCCGCCGATGGTAAAATTAAGTTGTTGTACTAAATCGCCTAGAGCTCCGTCGCTTTTGACACGGAATACCTCGCCGGATGCGCTGCCGGCGCTATATAGATATGAGTTGGTGGAGGTAATGTAGCTAGGCAGTCCGACTACTGGCTTGGAATTGATTAACTCGAGTGTGTGGGATGAATCATCATCATCGCGATGGATTCTATAGGCTGCTACGCCCGCAGGTTCCTAAGTCGTTGCGTAAAGTGTCTTTTGGTTTGGTGTAAAGGAAAGCCATGGGTGGTAAGCGGTGGCATTGCTGGTATGCGTAACGTTGAGATGGGCAAGATGAGGGTCAAAGGAGAGTGTGTATAAGTAGGGGATATTAAATGTGCCCACAAATAACTCTATATTTGGTTGTATTTTGTGACTTTATTTCTAGTTGTGTTCTGAGTACACTTTTCGTAAGTTATGGCTTTTAAGTATATGAATGTCGCTTGGGCCTTGATAGAGGCCAATTGACTGACTGTTGTAACGTCCTTTATGCCTTATGTCTTGTGGTGTGATGTGACGCGTTCCGTAAACTTAAAATTTCCGGAAATTCCGAAGTTCCTATCTTATTAACGCGCCTTCAACATTATAGTATAGAAATCCCAGAATATATATTGATAAGCATATTTTGCTTTGGCTTACATAGGTAAATATGAGCTGCGCAGCTCTTTGCTTTTTGCTCCTGCGAGGATGCGGCACCACATGCACAACGAATTAGTTGGCTGGTTTATTCCCGGTGCGTCTTAAGGTTATTATCTAAACTTGGCGTTTATTCGGCTTATACTATGATGCTAAAGATGTAATCATGGTATTAATCTTTGAGCATTAACTTTTGCGATGTTAAGTGTCGCTTTTAGTGAACCTCTGTCACAAACTACTTCAATACGGGATTTTTAGGCTAAGCATGCGCCCACGTGGATGACAAAACTGTTTCTTGTGACTCAGAATTTGTTCGGGACCGATTAAGCCTCTGCCGGCTCATCCGGTAAAATCCACCCCGCCTAGATTACATCCTCAGCCAATGGCGTCATATTCCCTGATGGAGGGGCAAGTGATTCTGAATACATATCGCAGCTTCACCGTTTTGTTCCCTAGTATCTAGAACTTGCCGAGCCAGCGAGATGCTTGTCGTAACAACTTCCTGCCAAGCCTGTTTCTCTGTAGTCAACGACAAGCCGTCATAGTCGAGGGACTTTGAGCTGAAAACAGGGTATCCTTGGGAAAGAGAAGCGAGGGAGGAAAGCATAAAAGTAATGAAATTATATTGCATTTGCTTCAGCTCTTGAGTATTTCTTTGCAGCGATTCACATCTCCTTGACTAATAAATTGTCAAAACTAACGTCCGTCTGATACGTCCGCAGGCCCATCAGACCACCCGCAAACATGCCGTCTTGTGTCTCGACCAGTACCTGTCTGTGGACCACGACCCGAATCGTATCCCCGCTGGCCGACACAACCATCTTGGTCGGTCCCTGGAGCTCCCACGTCTTGCCCCTCTTGAGCTCATGCCAGCCGCGATCCATGCGCCCGACCCTGACCCATCCGTCGCGGGAGACGCCCGCGTAGTATCCGCGCAAATCATCTGGACCGGGTCCCAGCTCCGCGACACGAAATATGACGCCCGCGTCGCCACCTCCGCCGCTGTTGCCGTCGGGGAACGCAATGTCCACGGTTATGGACATGTTGGCGAAGAAGCTTCCCATCGCGGCCTTGCCGTCGACGGCGCTCTTGGCCACGAGAGCCTGAGATGAGGCGTCAAATTCGCCAGAGTAGACCTGCCAGCCAGCCATGGTACCGTCCGAAAAGTCGTCGATGACGTTAGACGATCGCTGGCCTATAATGTACATGCCTTGGAACTGGGTCATCGCGTAAGCGGAGCGCAGCCCAACGACGCCTCGCATAAAGGTGCTGTCATCGGCGCGTACCTTGGTCTCGCCGTCCAGATATACGTAGATTGAAGAGCTATAAGTCTCCACGCGCAGATTGTAGACTGTCTCACGTTTCAAATCCACCTTGACGCTCTGGAGTTGCTTCCATCCAGCATCATCCTGTCGACCCAGCACGACGCCATTTTCCAGGCTGATATAGGCATAGTAGCCGCGGTAGCTGCTTTCCTTGACATTGGATACGCGAAAGATAATGCCCGACTCGCCGGAAACTTCGTTGATGATGGCCAAGTTTGCTTCGACTACGACGTCGGCGTACTTGGTAGAGTCGGCCGCCCGCGCCTCCCCCTCGGCAACGACAATCATGCCGTTGGGCGTCATGTTGAAGGCCCGGCCATACGTTGTCCAGTCATCAGGCATGCTCTGGAAATCTTGGAACCGCGCCGGGAGAATGGACAGGCTCTTGAAAGAGGCGCCTGTGTAGTAGACGCGAGTGCCCACGAGGCCGCTGCCAAAGGTGGCATCCCGCGCGGTGATGAGGGGCGTCTTGCTGGAGCCCAGAAACACCTCAATCTTGTCCCGGATGGCACGCACGCGCAGCTTCTGCCAGGTATTCTTTGCCACGCTAGCGTTGGACCAGCCAATCTGGCTCCATCCGTTATTGACACGGCCCAGCCGGACGCGCTGATGCCGGCGTAGTAGCCGCTGTACGCGTCGGGGCCTGTGCCCATGTTGGACCCGCGCAAGATGAATCCCGCACCGCCCGTGTCTCCATCCAACTTGACGTCCATGCTGATATCGGTATCAGTCCATGGCGTGTTCAGGATGGCCTTGTTACCAGCGGAGCTGCTCGCGACCAGGGCTTGGAGAATTGACCTAGCAATCTGCATGGCAACGACTGTACCAAACCAGACCGAAATGCGAGTCAGCTAATCCGTCCTCCGACGATGCTATAGCAGAGCGCAACTAGCTTCTAAGAATATCCTAGGCGTCTTACTTTTAATATATTCTCTCCTTTCTTAGAATATAGACTTACCTTTATAATTCTAAGTTTTTTATATAAAGCCACTACTATTATAATTTATATTCAGAGGCGCTAGGTACTATATTACTAATATAGATGGTGGTAGTGGTTTTCCCGTCTATAATAGTAATATAGAGGTCTAATTTTCTAGAAGGTATAAAGTATATATATAACTTATATAAGTCTATAAGTATACTATAATAAGATTTATCTTAATATATACCTCTATGCTATTACTAAAGTGGATATTAATATATACTAGTGTAATTATAATCCTTAAACTATATAATATATCCTACTTAAATATAGAAACTAGATAGAAGAATAATAAAAATTATAAGTAAGTAAATATCTATATATTAATATTAAGTATATTCTTTATAGCTTATTAATAGTAGTATAAGTAGTAAAAATAATCCTAAGGATAAGATTATTAGGATAATTTTAAGTAATTCTATTTATTATACTTAAATATATAATATAAATAAGTAATTTAGGTTATATAGAAGTTAAGGAGGGCTAGGAAAGGCCTAATAAGTTTAAAGATATAGAATAAATAGAATAGCTATAAGTAAAGGGTAACTATAGATCCTATTAATTAATAAGGACGAGTCTCTCTTATAGGAAACTATACTTACTAGGCAGTTCCTATAAGAGAGACTCTTCCCTATTAAATAATAAAATCTATAGTTAGTCTTTACTTATAGTTATTCTATTTATTCTATATCTTTAAACTTATTAGGCCTCTTCTAGCCCTCCTTAGCTTCTATATAACTAAAATTACTTATCTATACTATATATTTAAATATAATAAATAAAACTACTTAAAGTTATCCTAATAATCTTATCTTTAGGATTATTTTTACTACCTATATTATTATTAATAAGCTATAAAGAATATATCTAATATTAATATATAGGTATTTACTTACTTATATTTTCTATTATTCTTCTATCTAGTTTTTATATTTAAGTAGGATATATTATATAGTTTAAGGTCTATAGTTATATTAGTATTTATTAGTATTTACTTTATTAATAGTATAGAGGTATATATTAAGACTAATCTTACTACTACGTATTTATATAATAATAGAACTAATAGCTCTATGTGTTCTACGTTATAAGTTAAGTGTTACTTTCCCTAGTTTAACCCTAAGTCAGAAGAGCTCCCTTCTGTGCTTAGCTATTTCCTAGGAAGCCGCCCACTCGGCTCGCATAGTCTTGCGGATAATGGTCTTAGTGGGTGCCATAAGAGTGCGCAGGGAATTCGGCTCTGATGGATCCCCGTGCTATTAGGCGGCGTCTTTAGCTGCCGTATCGGCGGCTTCGTTGCCGGGTACGCCTAAATGTGCCAGGATCCATCAGAGCTGCACATCCCATCCTAAGGTCCGGACCTTATCAAACTCTCATATAGCCTCCGCGAGGATATACTAACCAGATAGGTGCTTTAGGTTTTACATCGCTTAAATGGCGGCCTGGTTATTAGTAAAGATAACACAGCGGCCGGGACATACGCTAGCTCATAAGACCTCACCTAGCAATTATAGCGCTAGGACTAGCCCTCTTAGCTCTGCTGCGTATATAGTAGACATGCCTGATGTGCCTAGGTACTTAGCCCGTTTTATATAGTTGCCGTCGGTCTAGGCTAGTACTACAGCAGCCCCGACATAACCTTTAATACCGCTACTATTAGTGTAGATACGAATTATATTAGGAGCCGTTATATCGTATTCTTTAATTGCGTTACTCGTAGACTTATTAATACAGATAAAAGGCGGGCTCTACTATAGTAGCACTATATATAGCTAGTGTTTTTTAAGTTAGCTTAGCTAGATACTATATTTACTATATAATATATTTAATAGCTAATCTAGAGGGCTAGGTTTAAGCTTACTAGTTAATACTATATTATTATATAGTAGACTAGTGCGGATATATATAGCCGCCTTTAGTGTAGTTTGCTCTATTTACTGCTGCACTGGGAGTAAATGTGCTTCCACGTCTACTACTACTCTAGCTATTATCTAGAAGGCTCCTATAATAATTTAAGTAGCTCGCCTCTATATCTTCCTGGCTACTGCCACTATATTACTACCTCTACTTCTGCGGCCTCCGATTAGCGTATACTATGCTAAGTATCTATATAGTATTTAAGGTATTATTATTACCCTGTAAACCTGTCGTAAGTTAACTAACTCCACACCCTATGTTGATGAGGCTAGGGCTGATAGAGTAGATAGGCGTTTTGTTACTGTAGCCTCTATCTCTTCTTGATAGTAGTACCACCGAAGTCTGGTATCTATGTGGATGCCTAGGTAGCGGCATGATAGGGACGTATGGATAGTGGTATGTGGTAAGCGGAGAGTATGTGTGCTGTTTATTATAGGGTCTCTTATGAAGTGAATTAGCTTGTACTTTGCTAGTGTAAATTAGGAGCCGTGCTTTCGTCCCTAATCCTTAGCTTCGCGATGTATCTTCTTTAGAGTTTTATAGTTATGCGGGGCCGATAATCTAATCGCCAGGATCAATATATCATTAATATATCCCACCACTTCTATATCTTCTGTTTTATAGGCCTTAATAAGGTCTGCGTTATAGAAAAGATATAGAATTAGTGAGACTGGTGAGCTTTATGGAATTCCGGTTTAAATTAGCGCCGCTGGCGCTATGTATTCCTATAGCTTAATAGTCGTGAAGCGCTTGTGGAGAAACGAATCTATCTAACGTATAATGCTATTACTAACTTAACGCTTGCGGAGATTATGTAGAAGCCGTTCTCGCGACACGTTATTATACGCCCCTAATACGTTAAGGAGGAGTAGGGAGGTAACTTTACCCTCGGACTAAGCCTAGTGTATTCGCTAGAGAAGGAAGTGTATAGTATGTTCTGTTAATGTAAGTTTGCGGCCGCTAGTGTGTTAACTTAGGAGGAGTTAATGTACGTTAGCTAGGTACGCGAGTCGGCTCGCGATAATAGCTTCTAGAGCTTTCCCTAGCGTATTAAGTAGGGTAATAGGTCTATATGTCTTTAGTTGCGTGTAGTCGTCCTTCCCTGGCTTCCTTAGGGCTATAGTGACTATACTTTTAAAATATTGAGGATAGTAACCTCGACGAAGATATGCGTTAAAGAGTGCGTGGAGGCTTAGGAGTAGAATGTCGAGTGTCTAATATAGAATGCCGTTAGTGATACTATCTAGTCCCGGGGCTTTATTTAGGGACGCTCTACGTACTGCCCTCTTGATCTCTGTGACTATTATATCTGGACATTTGATAGGTGACGGATATTCATAGTCTTAGATATTAGAGAGATTGGCTTAGTATGGTGGCGGGAAAAAGGATTAACGTAGTATCTCCGCCTTATCTTGTGGTGTCTTAGCCACCGTCCCGTTAGGTTTTTCGATCGCTGGAGTATAGGCGGATAATAATTTATGCCTATTCTTAGCCTATTTGACTAATTTCTAGAGGCCGGATTACGACGAAGATGATTCCTCTACCCTTTAGCGGAAATTATTCTAGAGAGCCTTCTGGATATGGCGACCTTTTCTGTTATGTGCCTGATGGTATGCTTTATAGTCGTTGTCTTGTCTTATTCGCTGCTACCTTTATCGCAGTTACTAGACCTCTATATATATATTTTTATATTCTTAGTTAAAGCCCGCGATAGAGTGGGGCGATAGGTTAGACTAGGGAGTAGATATATTAATGCCTACTTCTAAAGCTAATACGATCTAGGTAATATGTATATTGATGTTCTCTTTATCTACGAGCTCCTGAGATATATTATAAGGGAGATGGTTAAGGACTATTTATTAGAGTATCTTCGCGTCTGTCTTTAACTATATACGTTTTTTTATAGGAGTAGCTAGCTACTAGCTCTAGTTAATGACGAGACTAATTAGGAGATAATTAGAGTCGTAGTCTAGCTGTCTATTAATCTTATAGCGGATAACCCGGGAAGCTAGGAGCTCTAAGGTAAAAGTTAGGTTAATTGTTGAAACCCCGCCGTTCTATTAGTAAGTTAGAATTCCTAGCTCCGTGA
Source organism: Beauveria asiatica (assembly GCA_038367545.1). Classification (NCBI taxonomy): domain Eukaryota; kingdom Fungi; phylum Ascomycota; class Sordariomycetes; order Hypocreales; family Cordycipitaceae; genus Beauveria; species Beauveria asiatica. The sequence continues at coordinate 52,223 of JAAHCF010000130.1, read as the reverse complement.
GTAACTATAGTTCGAAATCCTTAATGATTGTTAGTAGCTCTTTAGCACTTGGGCTAGTTTCTGTACTTTGGTGAGTTATTGACTAGAGCGGATGGTGGAGGTTAAAGTCGCCTAATATAATAGTCTCGTGATGTTAGTCTACCGTGCGAAGTGTATTAGTGAGAGTCTAAAGGGTGTTAGTTATAACTTTATTATAAATATTAAATATATACACACTTATGCCTATAAGGGGGTTTTAAATAGTAAAAGTGATTATATCCCTTAAGATATGTAAGACCGTCTAGGTGCTAGGTTTGAGTCGTTAATAGATATAGAAATATACCCTCGTCCTAGAGTTAGTAAGGTATATAAGTTGAAAGTGTTTCTTAAGTGGATAGTAGGTTATGTTAATATATAGATTACGCTAGGGTTCTTAGATTATAAGGATATTATATTTAAGGACTTGGGAGTTAGAGAAGAGACTTATGAGGACGATATCTTTTGATTTCTAGACATTATACTATAGAATACGCAGCTCGCGATGTTTTAGTATTAAGAAATCGCTACCGGGTTTATATCTATATTCTGGCGACGCCGCGTGCTTTGTTGTTCTTAACGAGGGGCGATATCCGTGGGCGCTCCTATAGGTGTCTAGCCCGGGGTTAGGTTGCTGCCTTTGCCCACGTTAAATGCGACGGTAATATTTCTTGAGCCGTAAACTTATTAGATATATTTTTAGAGGAGGCATACGTCTGGCTAGTCCTTACTATAATAGACGTATATCTTTATATATCTCGCGATTATAAGCTTAGTGTCTAGTCTTAGCTATCCGTTATAGAGTTCTTAATGTGCGGGGTAGTTATATCCCTTAAAGATGTTTCCCGGGGCTATATACGTGTCTATTATAGTTAAGGTGAGTGGTGACGGTTCCTCTTCCGCGGGCTTAGTATTAGTGTTTAGCTAGTTGCCTTTATAGTTATTAGCTAAGTTAGTGAGCTAGTCGTTAGCCTTATGTCTTAGCGCTTCTTTAAATCCTATTTCTAGGTAGATATGTAGAGGTTCGCTGGCTTCTTCACCACCGTGAAAGTTAAGGGGGGCTTCTGTTAGCGGTGTTCGGTCTTAAGGGGATTCGGGGCCTGCTGCCTATAGCTAATCTGTCTCTGCAGGAGGTGGGGTGACTAGTATTTGAAAAGTTATTAGTTCTAGGACTCCTGGTGTTCCGGCAAGTAGTTGAATTTGTTGGGAGAGCTGTGTCTCGGCGTGGTCATGATCGGCTTCTGCATCCACATTTGTCACGTTGACTTCCGACGTCTGTGTGCGCACGACCGGTGATGCAATTGTGTCGCTGCTGCGGCTACCATCGCTGCCGGTGCTACGCGTTCCTGACTCTGTAGCGTTGCTCTTTGGGGGAACATGCCAGTAGATGCTGCGGACCTCTTTCGCTTGCTCAACTCGTTTCTTTTCCTTTCTTCTCGCTGGGCAGGCATTGCTCCATGCAGTATGACATTCTTTGCAAACTGCGCATCGGGGAGTGAATCCCTCCACCTCTTTCCGACGGCAGTATTTTGTCTCATGTAGCTCTGCACAATAGCCACATACTTGGGATGCGTTGCATTGAGTGGTGATGTGTCCGTATTGGTAGCACCGGAAGCATTGTTTGATTCTGCAAGCGCGATCGTAGAGTTGGCATTGGTGTATCTGACCATCCCATGCCATTCCAGCATATATGACGGCGTTCGCCATGGCAGGGTCTGTGAATTCGACAACAATCGAGGAGGCTCGCTTGAGATTTCCTTCTTTTGTTAGCCACCCTATGTATGAGATCTTGGCGCCGGCGATGACTGTGTGGTTGTCTGCGAGCATCTGATCAATGGTCGCCTTTTGGTCTTTGATATTAATGGAACTGGTGGGAATGCCATGGACAATAACTCCGTAAGTCGGCACGATGAGCTCGGCGCGTGCTCCTAACCCACTAATCCACTCTTTGTTTTGCTTGAGCTGTGTAGCCTCGGCGGTTGTGCTCGTGAAAATTTGTATGTCGCCACTCTTGAGCTGGTGCGCCGCGACGACCTTGACTGACTTCGTTGCCGCATTGTTGCTGATAGACGTCTCAACCTGTTGTTTTGTCTAGATCGCAGAGTGAGCTCGGTGACGTTGGGCGACGCTTTGATCTTTAAGCTTGACTGTAACTACTCGGTCCTTGTATGCTGTCACGGTGGAGTGTGTCTTGGAAGCGGCAGCCTGTGGAATAGGCGGGGGGTTCGGTGGTGAGCCCTTGGCTTGTGCCGCTACCTGAGCCCAGGACGCCGCTGGCCTTGCTCTACTAAAGTTGGAACTATTTAGGGGGGAAGTACTTAGACCTACGGAGTTCTTGATAATGGTGACGTCGTTCTGTATGTTTTGTGTGCACTGCGCCGCATCCTTAACCTGCTGGAGGATCTCGCGCAGGGCGGGTTGTCGGAGCACCTTTCCGACGAGGGCGATGGTTGATTCTAAGTAAGGCTGCACTATGTGCCATGGTACTTGGTTCTGCCTGCCTCTATCGACCGTCTGCAATTGATGACATGCTTCCTTAAGGTATGTGGCGTGCTCGTTAATGTGTTGAGGGCCATTGTTGACCTTTGGCCACTTAGGCGCCATTACGACAGATAAACGCGTTTTGGACGCGTTTACTGCAATAATTGCCTATGCAATCGCAGGTCCACTGGGGGATTAGCAAAATATTACGCGTTTTTAAAAATTTATTCTGAGCTGGTGGTGGTGTTTTCCATCCTAGGTTTGTTTCGTTTGTTTGTTTTATTCATAGACTGTCCCAGCCGCCTCGTGGCAGCTATGCAGCGTACGGCTATCAATACAGGTGCTCCTAAGTTCCGGGGGGTCTGTCTCTCTTACAGGAAGCTAAGCTTGCCAGGCGGTTCCTATAAAAGAGACTTTTCCCTGTTAATCGACGGGATCTATAGTTGCCCTCTACTAAAAGCTATTCTGTATGTTCTGTGTCTCTGACTTGTTAGGCCCTTCCCGGCCCTCCTGAGCTTCTGTATAACTAAAACCACTCGTCTGCGCCGTGTTTTATGAGTACTGTAGATAAGGCCGACTGGGTACACCTAGAGAGCCCGTCCTGATGTTGCTTTATTGTTTGTACTACTACCTCTGGGCTGCCGAGCGCATGGCTGCCTTGAGGTAGTCTTTTGATTGTGTGGGCTGCTTGAAGTGTAGATGTTTTTGTATGGAAGTACTTAAAGTGTAAGGGGCATGCTCGTTGATATTTCTCGGGGCTGTGCTTGCTCACGGCAACCTAGACAACATCAGCAGCTAGACGCGTCGCAAATGCGTCCTTTGTATAAATGGTGTGCTAGGATGTAGGCTAGCTGTGCTAGTTGCAGTATATAAGGTGCCTTGAACGGGAAAACCGAGCTGTTGGTGGTGTTTATAAACGAGAAGAAAGTAAAAGAAAAAAAAAATAGAAACAAAATTTAGGCAAGATTGCCCGTTCCATTTCACGTCTCCGTCGTGTACTTGTCAACCTCTGATACCGTAGACGATTGTCGGCAGGACGAATAGAGCAACCAAACCCATTCTCCATCGTGGGGCATACTAGAGCAGGGTCATCACTCCCCTAACAGTACTGTGGCTATAATATGTGGTGTCTCGTGAGGTCCAGATAGTTGATTTTCGACGGCTTTGGCGCGTCATTGACGGAGAATAATGCTGTTCTTGGATATGTATTCTGTGTTGGTGTTGGCGGCGTTCGTACCCGTCGCTCCGATTACGCGTCTCCATCGCGTCTTTCACGACCGTACGATGCCGTAAACTCTTGTCGGGCAAGAAAACGAGTCGCCAAGCTCATTTTCCATCGAATGGCGTACGCGATCAGGGTCGACACTCCCTCCCACGTACTGTGGCTGTAATGTTTTGTGTGTGTTTCGTGAGGTTCGCACAGTCGGACATTGGCATGTTGACGCGTCGTCGAACGGCGGGTCCTGTAATGTCGCCGCGGCTCGTTCCCAGAGGCCCAAAGACAACCAAGCAGTCACTTGAAAGGTTCTCGAGGATTTTCCGCGTGAATTGTCGCCAGAATCAGCTCTGCAATGGAATATGAACTCTCCAAAGTTCTTCCATTGTGCTGTTAGGGTCGCGATAGTGGTCCATAGTAAATAGTAAAGGCGTGGCAATGTCACCTGTAAACGCGTCGCCCCACTAACAGGTGCTAACAGCACCAAAAGGGGAAAATTGTTTACAGGGGAGAGTTAACAGCAGCTAAGAATGCTGGACGACTTGATTGGCTAGCCTAGCCTGGAAACGCACCCATAAAAGTTCAATGCTGGGTCGGAGATCAAGGCGTTCATGGATGATTTTAGTCATGTTTATGTTGCATTGTTTTCAACTTGACTGTTTCTTATCGTTCTGCTATCCATCTTCGACGCAGACGGTCCACTCTGCATACTACCCATATTTTGAAAATCTTTTTACGGTACAATTTGGATGGTACACTGGTCCCGTCTTCGTTGAATTTCTCCAAAGTCTCGCTAGCAACATTAATGCCCTCATCCATACACCTGTCCGTGCCGTCCATTTGGAACTACTGCTCGATGCCGCGAAGATATGCTACGACAGCTGGTGTAAGAATACTGTCCATAACAAGTTGATTTGCGGATTCGATGACCCAAGTCTGACAGTTCCTCTGCGTAATTTTCTTCCCTGGCGCAGTCTATATAATCCATCAATGAGAAAAAAAATTACGAGGCCAACAACATGGTATTGTTATCGGTAACGAAGTTGCAGACTTACCTTATCATCCACTGTGTTCAGTGTCTTCCCGGGAGCCTCGATCTTGTGAAGACTAGCCTCAAAGGCGCAAACTGGTAGAGTATCAATTTTGCGTATGCCATGGTTGAACATGGCTGCCTCATTGAAGTATTTGCCGTCTACCCACTGAAGCGGGATCCTCTTGCTGGGTCTGTTTCCTGTGGCGCGAAAATCATGGCTGCGTTTGATCTCGAACTGGAATCCGTTTCTAACGTCTCCGGTCGCATGAACTAGGACACCGGTTTCTAGGTCATGATGTGAACAGATCCAGTATGCCCAGTGGTCCTTGAACGGGGAGCCATTGTAAATAAGGAGCTCAACGAGAAATGCTCCAGCAGGCCCCTTAAGGCTAACAGATGGCGGCTTTGGCAATACAGGATCGCCAGCAGCAGAGCGGCGACTGCCGCTAGGCGCTGGTGGCGGGGGTGGAGGGGCAGGTGCTCGGGAAGACATAGCAATGAAGCAAAGTAAACAAGGGCACTGGTTTGATAATTTGCAGAGCAATTTTCTTTCATAGTCAATGGACTTTCTATTGAAAAGGAGGCGAAGGACCAGTTAATTAATAGTTTACAAGGCTTACCCCATTAACGTCGCGACGCGTCATCTAAGCCACAGAATCCTAGACTTTTAGCATAGCTAATACGTGAAGTTCTGTGGCGGCTAGCGAAAAGATATGAGAGGCCAGATGCTGCAGACAACTTGTGTCAAGTAGATCACCACTCCACCACGGCGGCTGTGGGAAACTGAAATTCGTTGCTTCGAGAGTTTGGTTGGTGGGTGCTCATGAGCGGGGTCGTCAAGCTAAAGAGGAGTTTCTGATACGTAATACTGTTAGCGGTCCTGCGGCGCCCGCTGAGTCGTCCATAGCCCACCAACTTCCCTCGGTGCCATTCCTTGACCTTTCATATACTAATTTATGCACCTGTAATTTGGCAGGCGTTTGGAGGTCCTAACTTTTATTCGGCCATCGGCGTTCTGAATCTCAATGACTCCATCAAAAGAATACCTCCACAGCGCCGTGCTAGACCCTGTGAAGGTCAACCACAGCAGTTTTTTTTGTGAAGGGCGAGCTAGTGCGCTCCCCTCCCCAAACGAAATAAGATTGCTGAACGGCAACTCAGGCGGCGTGCGTACAGGGGACTTTTATCGCCCGCCCCCGGTACGCATCCCGTCACTTGGCCTACTTGTCAAGTACGGGGCCGATGTTACTGCTCGTGAAGCAAAGGCCCAAATGATGGTCCGCGAGAAGTTGGGTGGCCAAGTCCCTATTCCTGAAGTGTTCGGATGGACTATGGATGAAGGCCAAGTCTTCATTTACATGCAGCTGGTCGAGGGAGACACTTTGGAAGCGAGATGGGAAAACCTAGGTGAAGCCAACAGACGCTCTGTGTGCGCCCAACTGAGGTGCATGGTTGATTCGTGGCGAAGCTTAACGCAGGACAACCACGAATGTTACATTGGTTGGTGATCTGCCTCAGAAATACCTGTAGGGTTGTTCCACCACTGACCAGTTAAATAGGTACTTCATACGGACAACCTCTCAATGATATATTCCTTCAAAAACGCCCAGAGCTTGTTGGCCCATTCAAGGGACCAGATGCAATCGAGCAATTCCACCATGCCTGTGGCATTGACGTTGCTCAGCACACGTCTATCGTCTTCACACATGCAGATCTTGTCGCACCGAATATTATTCTTTCCACAGATACGGATCCAACGGTGGTTGCTATCATTGATTGGGCTCAGGCAGGATGGTACCCTGATTATTGGGAGTATTGCAAGGCGCGCCGCGTGGAGCTGGACTCACAATGTATCAGCCCCGAGGTTCAAGATGAATGGCGTATGAAGTACCTACCTTTAGTCATGGACGTTGTGGATGAGGAATCATGTTATTTTCCTTGGCTACAATTTGTATTATCCAAAGGGATCTGAAAGGGGTATTCATCGTTCTGTATACATTAAATTAATGCATACAGGTGCAGAAAATGAGAGAATGCATTCGTTCGCATCACTGGCTTCTCCATGCCAGCTTTGACCGGACGTTATGCATAATGCTGTACGCTTGCAACAAGCATCGATTCCGCCACCCCCTACACCCGAACAAGTTCTGCGCGAATTGACCCTCAGCAATTCCAGGGGATCCCCTCGTTGTAAACGTCTGCGGAGCAATGTTAGGCAACATTGTTCGTCTGCCAACCTTGCCCAGGCAGTTACACGCTCGGGCAATTCTCGTACTCTTTTTGTCGCTCCGTATACGGCCTCTTTTGGTGCTCCGGTCTAAATCGCCAGGGGGTGGAGACTTAAATCAAAAATAACTTCTCAAGTATATATTGGAAATAGCCGAGTGTATACCTTGTTCTGTGTTCTTTGTGAAACTTAAAAACGAGGAAACTCAGTTGTACTAATGGCTTGCGTAAATATCGATGAGCTAGTCGAACGCATGGCGGCGCTGAGTTTGCAGAGCAACAACATCACAACTGACTGTGTCACCGTGGCCCTAGATGAAAATGTTCATAGTGGCAGCCCCGACAGCAATGAGGACATCGAGATGCTGGATTATTCTGATACAAGTCGCAACCAAGTCGCGTTACAAGGCGCGTGATAGCTTGTTTTACTACAACTTTATCCTTTCAAAGTTAAGTATACATCGCGACGCAGTATGGCTAACCAAGTAATAGACGCATTAGCTGTAGCAACCCCCACAAGGCTCGGCACAATTCCAAAATTACTAAGTCAAAGCGAAAGCAAATTATCCTAAAGCATACGACACTTAAACTAAGCAGGAATCTTATGCAACTCGATATGACACGGATTTTTGCGTAGACATAGGAGGCGACATTCATAGCCTAGATGTTAAGTATTACGCAAATAGCGCCTTTTAGCACGCTTACATTTAAGCGGCTTGCCGCGGCTCTTCGTGCCCTTGACGGAGTCATTAGCGGCAAGGATAAGCCATACCTGCCTCCTAGATTTAGATATATATAGCTATTCTATTTTTTTAAATCACTAAGGAGTAAGATAGAACGTGATAAGAAGTGTAGGCTTATTAAGCCAGAAAGCCACCACACTAATACTACGCTAGTATATAAGCTCTATTATAACGCGCAAGACACTCCCGCCACTATAACCTATTTACTTAATCTTAGACTTATTAGCAGCCGTTAGAAAGACACTATTCACACCTTACCCTTTTTATTACTCGCTTTCTCTAAAACTCCGGAATCTTTTACGTAGGCGTATTATAAATTTAAAGAGTAATTTATAGCTAATTCTCCACAGAAAATCCCCTTTAAAAGTAGATAAGATAACATTTTAAAAGTTAGTTTTAAATACTTTAGATACTATGCCTAATTAGCTAAAGAAAGTTTACGCTGAACTTTCTAGTATTGCTAAACGCGAAGCTGCTAGCAGCACGCCATCTGATCATATTATAAGGGGCGGAATGAGGGATTGTGTTAGGGAATGTCTTTTAGGACCCGAAAGAGGTTAACTTTAAGAGCTTCGGAAGTTTTAGGGTGTGGGCAGCGATGAAGTGGTCCGCGTTGGTATTAGGCTTGTTTGCTGTCTGGAAATAAGGGGAGATCCAGGTCGGAGAGTTGCTACAGTTGTGTATATATTCACGAATGAAACATTCTTGAGCCTGTGAATTCTCAGTTTCGCGTAGACCAAATATAAAGCATGCTCAGTATACGAAGCTATGAGTGAACAATGCTAGAGTTTAGCAAGCTTCTTAAGAGTCTGAGAAGCTCGGAACTCAAGGCGCTACGGAGGGTGTAACACTCCAAGGAGGTGGCCGGTGGTGTAAACTTTGCTCCCACTGAGCTGAGACACACACCTGCCCTGGCTCTCACTCGGTCTTTCATCGCTATCTAGCTTTCTTAATGTCAGAATACCCTTTTCCCTAACGACCAATAAAGACGATCGTCAAAAAAATTATTAGTACGATTCGGCATAGAGGGTCACTGCGTGGCAGAACTTTTAAGGTAAATGAAAGTAGCGTCTTCTAGCAGTAGACTCCCAACTTATAGCGCTACGTTTCTTTTAGAACCCGGCTCATGAAGTACCTAGCCGTGCACGCTTTTTTGCAGTTTCGGCTAGGCAATGTCCAAAATCTATGGTCGTTAGGGGCTTCCTACGCGAGCCTGTGGTTTTTCTGCGGAAAGAAGAGAAATGTTATGGACAAGCAAGTATGGTAAGTAAGTGCATAAAGTGTTGACCTGCTTTAGTTTCCTGGCTCCATCGTGAGCTCTGTAAGTGATTGGCGCGTCAAGGCACATGTCCGAATTCCTTAGCCTCGAAGCTTTTATCTAACTACCATCAGCAAAAACATAATACATTACAGCTACGTTGCAATTACAAAGGCGGTTCGCTTGTCTGTCGACATTGATGCCGGTCTCACATGCAAGTGTAAAAAGGCAGCGAGGACAACAGCGGGCAAAACAGCCAGGAACAGCATGAAAAGGCAGCGAGGAAAGGCATCACGGAAAGGCAGCGTGGAAGGGAAAGGCAGCGTGGAAGGGAAAGGCAGCGTGGAAGGGAAAGGCAGCGTGGAAGGAAAGGCAGCGTGGAAGGGAAAGGCAGCGTGTAAAGACAGCGTGTAAAGGCATCATGGAAAGGCAGCGTGGAAGGGCAGCGTGGAAGGGCAGCGTGAATAGACAGCGTGGATAGACAGCGTGAATGCCAGTCTGCAGAGAAACACAGGGCAGAGGACAGCGGAGGGGTGCTAAGAACACGGGGGTCAGTGAATACATAGGCAGAGGAACACGGGGGTCAGTCTTCAGGTAGGCAGAGGAAAACGGGGACCAGTCTTCAGGTACTAGATGACAGCGGAGGACGGCTAGGTGCTGCGAAGAACATGGGGGTCAGTCTCTAGGTACGGGGCCAGTTCCGGGAAAAAGCGACCAGAATTCTAGGTGCCGGGCAGCGTGGAAAAGCAGCGTGGAAAAGCAGCGTGGAGAAGCAGCTTGGAAGGGCGGCGTGGAAGGGCGGCGTGGAAAGGCAGCTTGGAAGGGCAGCGTGGGAAGGCATCTTGGAAGGGCAGCGTGGAAAGTAGTAGGCGGCCTGCAACGGACACCCACAGAGCCAGCCTGTAAACCAATCTGTAACGGCGACTGTTACGCTGCATAGCTGCCAACAAAGGGCGGCTGGGACAGTCTATGAATAAAGTGAAGTGAAGTGAAGTGAAGTAACGGCGACTGTCATCCGCTAAATGGCGCAATCAGTCCAAGGCCACTCACTAACCCTAGAACAGCAAGATTGCCCAGCACTACGCCTCCGCTAGCCCGTTAAAACATTAATATTAATTTGTTTGAGTTAGCAGGTTAAAACAAACAAATATCCCACTCCAGCTTTAATCAACCCACCACTACAAATACCTAAAATACCACCGAGCTTGATTAACAACCTCACTGTCGGCTCCTAGATTTGCCTGCCCAAATGAGCATTACGGGAGACTGCCTCAGCAGAGGCTAGACCAGGAAGGTCGCAAATCCTCTAAGGAGTGACGGACCTGATCTTAATAATGAATAATATTAATATGCATCTGCGTTAATATAGATTGTATATCTTCAGCACTGTATTACTGGATTTGAAGTGTATCACCAGTCAGAGTAGGGACCCCGTTTAAATTAACACAACAAAAGCGCGCCCCCATTGAAATTAACATTGCTTCTAAACAAACCCATTCTAACCATATGCTCAAGGTATCACACTTATACTATATATATATCCGTAGTGTAGTGGACGGCTTTATATAGAGCACACGCACATTTTCTCTACGAAGCTAAGCATATTCACCATAGAATTATCAACTTCACTAAAGGGCAGTGAGAATTGTGTTCTTGAACAATATCTTCGGCCAGATGCCGTGGACTTTTGTAATCAGGTTGACCTTAAAACTTGATACGTCCGTGTCTGATGGGATGGGAATTCCTGATGTGACGGCTGCTCTAGCGACGATTAAGGACATCATATGCAACACTGAACATTATTGGCAACGACGGCTTGCCTACGTGCAGCTTATGAGAGTTCTCCATTCTCTTGAGGAGATGATGCAATTTCAGAGTAATCGCAAGCCGGGTAGCTCCAAAGAGGCTGTCCATGCAGTTCTTCAAAAGTATAATGCCTCTACTGTCTTTCTAATCTGAAATGAGCTGTGCGAAGGTTAGACAAGCAAACCAGTATAGAACTGAGAGAGTGCATTCGCTATTATTCACTAGATAAAAATAGTTAAAATAAATTCGTTTAAACCCTCTAGCTCTCAAGTTATTCCCTAAAGTAATATTCTCCTGCTTGGCTCGGGCCTTTTAATGCCTCTTCGTTTTTTACTGAAAGGTACACACTGCTTTATTTTTTAAGGTACTAACTAACTAGTCGGGCTATCCGAACGTTCACGAAAGCACACCAGACAGGACTTGTTTGGCGGGGTCTTTGAGCTGAGTGCACGATTTAGAGGAAATGCTTCTACGCCACAAAATTGTCACGAGATTTACATCCAACTACACGGTATTGAATAATTATATTTTAACACTATACCCTTTAAGCTTACCGGATGTGACGATCTGGTATATCACTGGTAATGTTCTTACTTTTCTTAGCACGCACATACTTCAACTCCTTCAGCTGATTGGTGACTGCAGGTCTCATGGCTTGCCAGACAACAAACAGATCGAGGGTAGATATCATGATATGTGCTTTCAATAATGAGTGAATCCACTCGGCTCTAGAAGATAGATTAGTCCCTCCGTCTTCAACCAAACTACAAGCCACCTGCCTGGAGGTAGCTACATTGCCGAAGTGTAAATATCTGTCGACCCATGCTCGGACAATTTTCTCTCTAAATGGGTCAAGCCAGATTGTCCTAATATAGCCGGCTGCGTCTGTAAATTTCTCGGCATATTTCCGCTCGAAATCGGCCAGGCGCTCGTGTTTGAGTCGGAAAGGCTACAATCGCATGCAAGGTCGTGTGATACTCATCCCATCTCATCTCTCCTTGGCTGCATTCAGCTAAAAAAGCAGGACGGCAATATTGTAACACCGGTTTGTTAACATGCCAAGAGCAAAAGTTCGCCTCTGGATGAAGGGAACCAGGTTGCTGCAGCATTCATCGCGGCCAAGCACCGGTCTGTCAAGACAATAGAAGGAAGGTCACGCCGATAGAGCGACCGAAGATGCTGCAAAGCCCAGGAGTAGTCCTCTTCGGTCTCACCGGAGAGTAACGCAAAAGCAATACAGAAGGAGCGTTCGCAAGCATCAATATCGAGAATCGGCATACTGTGCTTGTTTGTCTTGTAGGTGCAGTCAAGGAGCAGCACATCGGGGTTGCATTGGAGAAATGCGATTGAGTCCGGATGGGCAGAAATTGTTGTAAGCCGATTATCGGAATCCAGCCGAACCTTGTAGTGGAATCCTTCCTCATGCAAGTGGTTGACCAGTGCCTGTATGCTGCTTTGGCCCTCGCGTAGGTCTCTCCTTGCTGCGCCAATTTAATTGGAGATACCTTCTAAGTTGCAAGTGTCGTGAATTTATTACAGAGGTATGTTCTAATTTCACGGGGAGCAGCTCCAGCAGCCGCAAGGCTAGAAATAACCCTAGCATCACCTCCGGCAAGGTGGCGATGTGTTAGGTGAGCAGATGGGTCTTCACTTGGCGGGTGGTTGTGGAGAGAAATCCAGTCCGGGTCGATGACTGAGAACCCATGAGGCTCCATCCAAAGACTGTTTAGCAAGCACAGAGAACTTGTACCCTGTTGCTCGGCTGCAAGTACGCCGTTTTCGCTCTATCGCGGCATTTGGCGGTTGCCCATTGCGATCGCAAGCAAACACAACTTTGACCCGGCCATTTGGTGTCTTGGCGGACTTTCCTGTGGTAAATGCATAGCCTCTAGGTTTTGCCCATGAATTAATGGCGCCAAGGAGGGATTCACGTGAATTGTATATGCCCTCTGGCGGGAGCACATCATCTGGGAATACTGCTTGGGACATGGCGAATGCCTGAAGTGGTTAGTTAAATGGTTATGCTATTGTGTGTTGAACGCGGGGGCAGAAAAGTTAGTCAGCCGGGCGCGAAATTCTAAATCCGCCCGCGAATGTAGGGGCCTCCTTGGCCTCGGGCTTTTCAAAAGGGGAAATGGATGTCACTGCCCTTGCTAGCTAGGCTCCAGTTCTGCGACATGCTGTTACACTAGGAGGGCAAGTTGGCCTCAGGCTACAGCAGTGGACACGCCTTGGGCAACTACCACCCGTTGTAGTGGGGAACTCCCAATCGCTCCTACGATTAGCCCGCTACCTTGCCTAATCAACATTGCCCATCGATCGCTTCAGATGTCTGAAAAAATTCGGGAGCTCGAAAGGCAGCTATAGTAAGCAAAGGCATAGGAGGAGGAAGTAAGGGCATAGGAGGAGAATAAATAACGCGAAAAGGAGAAAGAGAAACTTAAAAACTAAAAGATAACTCTAATAAAGTACTTATATAACTATTACTTTAATATTTACTAAAAACTTAGGCTTACTAGTGCTTTAGAGAGCTCTACTAGCCTTATAACTTTAGTTAATAGTAAATATTATCTTAAGTAACTTTACCCTTAGATAGACTTTAGTATTAATTATTAATAAGAATACTTTAATAATATTATCTATATTTATAATAAAGGTTAAGTTTTTTATTAAAAGAGTATAATAATTAATATTAGAATAAGCTTTAAGTAAAAAGAAGCTAGTTATAAAAATATAATTAACTACTTTAAGAAAATAATAATTAAAGACCTTACCTAGAATATTCTAGAACTTATCTAGGTAGATAAAGAGCTATACTAGAGATATTAAGCTATAAGTATAATATTTATAAATAATATTTATACCTTTAATAAAGTTAGTAAAGATATTAGAGCTAATATTAAATATAAAAGGGGGAAATAAAAGCCTAATAGCGCTTATATCTAAATAGGCTTAGATAAGACTAAGAGTATAGCTTTTATATATAATTATAAGACTATATATAAGTTTTCTATAAAGTATATTAAAGCTACTCTTTCCTAGGAAATACTATTTATAAATATTTATAAGTAATTCTAAATAAATAGGCATATAATAAACTTAGTAATTTAAGGTAAAGAGTAAGAAAAAGTAAAAATTACTATAGTACTTATATAAGTCTTTAACTATATATACTTATATAGGGTCTTATATAGCTAAGTTACTACTAGGAAATTATTAGTCTTTCTTTACTATAATTAAGTAAAACTACTTATTTTATATTAATACCTTTATATACTAGCTAATAAAGTAACTTAAAAAATAACTAAGATTTTAACTAGTTAAGTATCTTATATACTAGTTACTTAATTAGCTAGTTTTTACCTCCTAAGCCTTAGCTAGCTAGTACTTATAAGCTATTAGCTTAAAGTAGTATTAGATTAAATAGCGCACTACCTAAGAAAATAGAAAAAAACTAATTATAAGGATCTAATAATATCACTAGAGTTAGATAATAAAGATTTACTATTAGCTTTACCCTTATAAAACCCTAATAAATCTTTTAATTATAATAAGTCTCTAATAAAAAGTAACTATATATTATAACTATAAGTATATAAGGATACTATAATACTTCCTAAGTACTAGGAGGATAATAAGTATAGTAGGACTAAGGGCTCTAGATTATATATTATAGTAAGAGCTAGTAATTAAAGTAAAGATTCTATTAGTAAGGGTAAGAATAATAGCTATAAAGGCTTAGTATTAGTACTTATAAGGTAATACTATATATAAGCCTACCTTCTTAGCCTTAAGTCTAACTATAAGCTAGATAAGAATTATCCTAATATATACTTTTATAATATTAAAGGTAGTACTAAGTACCTAATTAATATTATAAGCTTAGTCTATTTAATAGCTAGGTAGCTATATTAGGATCTATATAAATACTATTATATACTTAATAACTTAGGTAAGTGTAGGTTAACTAAGGTACTTTTTAGGCTAGAGATAGTACTACTTAGTTATATATTTATTAGTAAGGGCACTATTAAGGAGCACTTAAGTATCCTAAAGTATAAATATAAAATCTATTAAAGGCTCTCTAGACTCTAGGGTAAGGTAGTACCTATTTACTTAGGTATTATTTTATTTACTTATAGCTATATTTTAACTAGAGGTAATAGGGTGGTTTATATAATATTAATATTTTAGGGTAGACTATTAATAAAAGAGGTAGTATTATTATATCTAAACCTAAAAGAGGAGGTATAGTAATCTAGTTAAGTAGTATATTAGAATAGAGTAGATTATAGAGATAAATATATACGTAATTAGCTATAGAATGCTAAGTAATATCACATTATAGTAATTAACTTTAATCACACTACCCTTCTTCTAGAACCCTAAAATAAGTTACTAGCTAGTCTTTCTATAATAGGGAAGAAGTGAAAAGGAGATAAGGTTAAAGATAATAGTAGGAAGTAGAGCCTATTAAATAGCCTTATCTAGTCTGTGCGTTAGGGTTAGCTAATAGATGAGCCTAGTATCTTGATACTTGTAGATTAGAAAGAGACCGTTGCCGTGACTGTATGTGAATCAGTTCGGTTGCAAATCGTGTATAGAAATGCAGTGCTGTGCTTTCGCCCCTCCGCTCCATCTGCATGTTCTAAATACTGACCAATTTCGGGGTCGTATGGCCCATACAGACAAGGATGATTTTGGAGATTTTGGCATTTACTTGAATGAGTAATTGTAGTCCGACTATCTGTCCCGCGGGCCCGATCGTCGCGCGACGGCGTGGCGTAATACAACTCGCAAAATGGCTCGTACCGCGCTTCAAGCTCCTCGCACTCGAGCTAATGCGCCTTTTCATGGGTCCTGGGCTCCCTACGGTTCTTGACCTTAACATGGCTCGTAGCGATGACGACCTGCTCGTCGAGAATGGTGCGAGAAGAGGAAGATGCTACCTTTGCGGTTGTTGGCGCTCGGACAGCATCCAGTGTCTTCTTGGCTTTGATAAGAACGAGTACGCATTTGATGCAACAAAATGGCCAAGGGATTCTCGTGCTGTTGAGTCTTGGCAAATTGTGTCACGACCGGCAACAAACATGGAGAGCCTGCCTAAGATAACACTACCCCAGCCAGGCGAGTAACTACGTGCTGATGACAGCCTAGAGCGCATTACTGCAACCTGCGTGGGAAAGGTCAGATGTTTAGCGGCTAATGATACTTGCCTTTGACGAAGTCGCACACGGAAGATAGGTCTAGCAATTAGGCCGCGTTATGACGGCCGCCTCCACTAACTAGTATAAGGCCCTAATAGTAACGCAGAAGAAGAGTCACTATATAGGGTTTATAAGAGATTAAGTTAGTCTAATATATTAACTAGAATAAAAGTAGGGGAATAGTATCTAGTATATAGCTATATTAAGTAATAGAACTAGGTGAATTTATATTATAAATAGGCCCTACCCTTAAGTATTATATAAGATCTTTTTATATCTTATAGGTAATATAGTAAGAGTCCCCTAGCTAGTAATTAGCTCTTAAGCTATATAGCTAACCTAACCTAGTTCCCTTAGGTACTTATATAGCGTACCTACTAATAATATAACTAATAGTTAAGATAGAAACTAGTTCTTAGGGTTTATTCTAAATTTTTATACTATATAGTTTTAAAAAGACTATTCTATAAGTATAGCTAATACTAATAGGGTAGGCTAGTTAAGTATAACGCCTTATCTATATAAGCACCTAATAAATACCTACTTACTTATAGACTACTATAATAGTAATAGTAGTAATTATAATATTAGTAGTAATAGTAGTATTAATACTAATAGTTAATAGAGTAATAATATAAACCTAGGGCTAGGTTAGTCTTATAAAGGTAAAACTATTACTAATATAGAGTACTTATCTAAGGATTATATCTTACTAGAGCTAGAAGACTCTAATAGGAGTAAAGGGCTTACTTAGTAAGCTAGTAAGATATATATAGTATTAAATAGTAGCTATTTTAATAATAATAATATTATAAACTTAAGTATACCTACTTAGATTAAAGTAGCTAATAAGCTAGATTATATAATATTAGCTAATAGTATATATAGTAATAACTACCTAGGCTAATTTATTATTAGTCTACTTATTAACTTATAGTATATTAGAGAATACTAAATATCTATATCTAATAAATATAATATACTATATTTTAAGCTTAAGTGCCTTAGGTAAGACGGCTAATAGTATTAGATTATTAAGTCTAATATTTAAAGGTCTATTTTATCTACTATTAGTATATTCTAGGGCTATAGGCTAGAGGACTAAATAGCCCTAGAAACTAAAGAAGGAGAAATAGGATAAGAAGTCTAGAAGCGACCACTAGTGATAGATAGTAATAGTATTCTAGATATACTCTTAATTATAGGCTATAAGGCCTCTTAGAGTAGCTAAACTAAGTATTTTATATAAAAGGTAGGATATCTTATAAGCTAGCTAATATAGTATAATAAGGAAACTATAAAAGAAAAGTATACTTATAAGTTTAAGGGATACTAGTTAAATCACACTAACTACCTTAAGCTAATAAATAGATAAGAGCCTTAGCTTTCCACGATTATTAGCTATCGCCTAAATAGTAAGAGAGGCTCCTAAAAATAAATCTAGCTCTTATACTAGTAGATAAATAAAACTAAAACTTAAGAAGCTAAAAATAAGGTATAGAAGAAATATAATATAGCTATTCTAATATATTAGTAAAGTGATTTAAAGGCTTATTACTCCTATAAGGCACTAAATTAGCGCCTATAAATCCTAGGGTATATAGAATCCTAGACTAAGCTACTCTTAAAAGTCTAGATAGTGGGTAGGTCCTCTTATAATAGGTGTGCGATATATAGGAATCTTCTATGTAGCGAGAGTTTAAATTACACGCCTAACATCCCACGAGAGCTAGTCGAAAGACTGCTATTAAAGTGGCCAGAAATAACGGAGAAGTATTTAGAGGACTAGGGTCTAGCGGTCTATAATAAGTCCAGAGTTAAACGGCGGTTAGAAAGACTATAATATCGCAAAGATTAAGATTACGTGCATTTTAATAATAGTATAATATCTAAGAAATACGCTTTTAGATATAGTATTTGAGTTAAACTTAATAGCATTATAGCTTTATATTAAAAACTTCTAAGCAATTATCTTAGCTAAAGGTCTAATAATCTAGTTATGTGGTGGTGCTAGTAGTCCTAAGAAGGTGTCTGCGTTAGTAAATTATATTAGCTTATTAATATAAAAGCGATAGTCTAGTGAGATTCTATAGTTATATCACGCGCTAATTTATATAGTATTAAATCTATTACTCTTTAACTAGTAGATATAAGAGTTAGTATCTAATATAAACTATAAAAGCTTATTATACTTTTTTTTCCTAGTATACTTATTATAGGAATACTAGTTAAAGTTATTATATTTATTTATATTAAGTTACTATAGTGCTATTAGCTTTCTAGGTAATTTTTTATCCTCCTTTATTCTAAAAGCGTATACTACCTAGCTACCATATACCTATACCCTAAACTCTCTAGTTCTTTAAAATATTAGCATATATTCCTAGTAAAAGTAAAAGAACCTATAAAGCTAAACGCCTTAATAATAGCCACACTTCTTATATTTAGCTATTTAATTTAGCACTAGCGCCTTATATAGTAGTTTATTATATTTTATTATTACTATAACTTAAACCTCTTTACTAGTATAACTATAACTTCTCTTTAACACTATCTTACTACCTTATAGCTAAGTAAGTAAATATTTACTAATACTAAAGTATATCTTAGGTTACTAAGTATTTAACCCCTAAGTAAGATTATCTAGTGTCCTAATATTACCTACCTTTTATAAAGTCTATAACTATTCTAACTTCTTAGGGTATACCCTTATATTAGCTCTTACTACTTTAAGATAGTTAGTAACTTTATATAAGTCTTCTATAGTCTTATTATAACTTATATTAGATATAAAAATAAGTACCTAATTATAATTAGATACTAGAGCTTTATATATAAAGGCCTCTTTATCTAACTCCTAATTATAAAATTTAATAGTTATATTTAATAGGTAAGCTATAAAAAGTATTATTAAGATAGACTAGTAAATATATACTATATTATAAGCTTTATTATTATTAAACTTAAGGAAAAGGGGGCCTAATTTATCTTTAAGATCTCCTACTAGATCTTTAGAGACTACTCTAAATAGGGAATTAACCTCCTTAAAAATTTCTAAGTCTTTAAAGTAGATTAGGATATAAAAGTAAGGGTTATACTTTATTATATTAGGCCTAGTAGGTATACTAACCTATATAATATATCGTAAAAGCGTTATATTTAGGCCCCTATTATTCCGCTTCTCCTAAGCCCCTAGTATCCCTAGACGATTATTATAGCTATTAAGCTCCTAGTATAGGAATATACCACCTATAGGGTTAAGTACTTAGACCTAGGCTATAAAAGACTAAAGATATAGATTAGCTAGTAGCTACTAGTCTTTATAGCTTACTAGTTTCTTATTAAGGGTATTATAGTAATTATTTATTATTCTACTTATAATTATCTAGATAAGACTAATAGTAGTAATAAGTATACTATTAGGGCTATAATTATAAAGTACTATATAGAGAAAGCTATAGAATTTCTAGCATTTTTATATATTTAGGGAATATAGTTAGTTAGGATTATTTATCTTAAATAATAATATTTATAAGGTCCTTAGTATATATAATACCTTCCTTTATTTATATATACTAAGGAACTAGTATAATTATAGACTCCTTAATATATTATTAATAAGGGACTATATTTTATTAATAGTTAGAGGTATTATAGATAGAATTAGATGTTTTTTAATAGCCGCTAAGTAAAGAGTATTTCTATAATAAACCTAGATAAGACGTAAAGTGCTACTAAAAATTAAGGCTAGGGTAGGATGGTGAGAAGGAAGGTAGAGCCTAATAGGATGGAGGCAAGAGTAGTGTAATAAAGTATAAGTAATAATAGGAGGTAAGATTAGGTAAAGATGTGGTTAAAACCGGGTTAAATCTAGATAAGGGTAGTATATGTAGGTAAGGATAGGATATACGTAGGTAAGGATAGAGGTAAAAGGATAGAGGTTAATATAGGTAAGAATAGAGGTAAGTGTAGGTAAGGATAGAGGTAAATATAGGTAAGAATAGAGGTAAATATAGTTAAGAATAAAGGTAAATATAGGGAAGAATAAAGGTAAATATAGGGAAGAATAAAGGTAAATATAGGGAAGGATAGAGGTAAATATAAAGAAGGATAGAGGTATAGGTAGGTATTAGAGGTATATATAGATAATAATAGAGGTATATATAGGTATTAGAGGTATTTACTAGTAGTAAGGTAGAGCCTTTAAGTTAAGATATAGAGCTACTCCCTTCCTAGGATACTAAGTAGTTAACTACTAGTTAAGCTTCTAGTCTAAGTATATTCGTTCTTAAATCTTTAGTGAGGATAGCTAGTACGCTAAGCCTATACTCTTTAGATAACTAATACTATTCTCTATGTTGAAATTCACTTAGAGTAGTTAACTACCTAAACCGCTAAGGATTACTATATTATCTCCTAAGTAATCTAATAGAATACTCTATAAATAGTAAAGGTTATATAGATTTTCTATCTCGTATATTTAAGGAACGCTTTAAATATCACTTAGTATATACTCCTACGCGGATAAGCGGCTAGATTCTAACACGACTTCTAGATCTACAGCCATGTTATAATAGCTATGGCCACGTTGCCTTCGTCGAGAGAAGCGATGTTTAAAAAAAGCCACTTCGGCGGTAAAAGCTTGATACGTCGTATTAAGTCATATTTAGGCTTTATCTATGCCATTCTGTCTTACTAAGAGCAGCTACGCACGCATGAAGAACAGAACCGCTGTTGCCGTATTACCACACTATAAGGATGTGGTATATATAATAAGGAAGCTTAAAATGCGATATCTTTAGATTAATTCGCTCTAAAAGTTAATATTAATAGTATTAGTACTTATAATAATAACCTAGACTTAGACAATATTATCTAATACGCTAGCGGAAAGCTTTTTTTAGGTTTATTATACTTAGCTATATAGGTATATAGCTATAGTGGTTATAGTTTATATACTAACCACTCCTTTAGGTTAATAGTTAGGACTAATATAGCTAATTTATACTTATACTATTCTTATAAATTACTTTAAAGCTATTTATAAACGTTACCTTATTTACACCTAAAGCTTATAAAAATGCCTAGTTAAACGCGTTTTAATACTAAGTAACACTTCCTTTTTTACCTTATAGCCTTTATCTAGTTATATAGAAAATAACTATAGAATTAAGAATATAATAGCTAATATAGTAATAAGAGGTTTTAGAATAGAAAAGCTATAAAACCGTATAATATAGACTAGAATATATAATTATAGGTAAAGGACTTAGTTATAAGGCTGACTTATAATGTGGTTAGGGTAATTATAATATATACTATTACGCTTACTAGCTAAGTAAAATAATCATAAGAGAAGGCTCTATATAGATCTATATAAGTAGTTTTAGGGCGTATATATAGAGTCTTAGTTTATCTAATTTTTAAAGCTTAGATTATGGGATTTAATTAGATGACTAGTCCGCTATAAGTCTATACGTATTTACTACTAGGTAATAAGTAGGTAGTGGTATACCCCTATAATAGTAAAAGAAGTTAGCTATATAGCTTATAGAGTCTAAATTATAAATATATATAATTATAGTAGAATTTTTATATCTATAGTATAGTACTTATAGCTTTCTATTTATTTAAAGGCTCTTCTATTTTATAAGGCTTAACGTAGGTTAATAAAGGTGCCTTTATACTATAATATAAAATACCTAGTATATAAGTAAGGTTTATAGTATAAGTATAAATCTCCTAATCTAAAGTAACTATATAATATAATTATAGTAAGAGCCCTTTAGCTAATTATAGCTATATATTAAGGTATAGGGGATATATTAGTATACTATATAAGAATAATTTTAATTAGTAAGCGGCCTTAGGTATAGGTATAGTAATAGTGATTAAATAATTTATATCTAAGGGTAGGCTTCTTTAAGATAATGCCTTAGAGATATTAGATATATATATAGCCCTACTATTAGCTAGTTATTAGTTTTTAATTATATACTATACTAAAGATTATTAATCCCTAGTAAGGGGTAGATATATAGGGCTATAGTTTAGTGACTAGGTGCTACTAGTAGATTACTAGAGGCTAAAGCTCCTTTACTAACGGTAGCTAATTAACCTCTAGCTACCTTACTTCTAGTACTAAATTATAGGGGTAAAGCGTTATAAGTAACACGGAGATATCTAAGAAAGTATAGGGGTGCTAGTGTATAGAAACCTAAGAGGCGGTAAAATAGTAGGCAGAGGTATAAAGTATAGATAGCTAATTAGTATGCTATATCTATATATAACGTAAAGCTAGGCAGTGAAAATCCTGTGCGGGCTGCTGAGTGACCTGGAAAGAGTGAGCTCTGGAGAACCAAGGGCTTAGGGGTTTAAGGGTATTTTGAAGAAATAAGCTTACCACTGATTCTGTAGCTGCTGGAGGTAGGAGAGACGGGAACTTTGTCTTTTTTAGGCTGCACTTAGATGTAAGGTGGCATCATGTTATCGGCAAGGTGGTAGAGATCATTTACGGGCTACTGCTGATCTTAAAGGACAAAGCGGTGGTGCTATAAGGTATATCGAGTAAAGTACCTGAGAAGGGGAAGCTCTTAGGAATAGTGGCATTTCCAGGGCTAGGGGGGGAAGGGTATTTTAAAGAATTCACTTATCTAAAAATATCCTCTTACTAAAATTACTATAGACTAGTAGTAGCTATAATAAAAGGATACCTCTATATAGGTAGCTTTAGTAGTAAGGACCCCTATTAATACTAAATTTAGTGGCTCTAGTCCTAATTACTAGCTACTTAGCCTAAAGATACTTATAATAGACTTATATATTATTATAATATAACCTAAAGTATAGTGTGTTAATTAGAAGTTAAAAATAGATATATTAGGCTTTCTTTTAAGTATCCTTATTATATAAACACTAAGTTTAGATAATAACCTTAAGCTATAGCTAGATTAAATTAGATAACTAGTCTACTATAAGTCTACGCAATAAATCAAGCTATGTAGCTTACGGAGTCTAAAATCCCTATTCTATTTTATAAGATTTAACGCGGTTTAATGTAGGTGCCTTTACTCTATGAGGTAAGAACACCTGGTGTATATAAGTAAGGTTTATAGTGTAGGCACGAATCTCTAATATAAAGTAACTATATAACTACTATTATAGTAGGAGTCCTCTCTAATCGTAGCCGCATATTAGGGTATAGGGGAGATT
The DNA here is from genome assembly GCA_038367545.1 of Beauveria asiatica. NCBI lineage: Eukaryota > Fungi > Ascomycota > Sordariomycetes > Hypocreales > Cordycipitaceae > Beauveria > Beauveria asiatica. The sequence continues at coordinate 29,026 of JAAHCF010000130.1, read as the reverse complement.
ATTAGTGCGCTACGCGGGAATAATTTCGATTAGGCATAGGCATAATGATAGTGATCGCATGAAATGTAGTTAAAGGTGGGTTCTTTAAGACACTGCCTCTAGGAGATCGGATGTGCCTGCAGCCCCGCTACTAGGCCGGCCGTTAGTTTTTGATCGCATACGGAGGTCGCTTTTAAAAGTGATGTCTGGCGCTAGAAGTAAGCTATTACTAGGGTCCCTAGAGGGTACCTTATAATACTTTATCGTAATGCAGGGGTGGTGCTGAAGGCTATCACACAATGCCTAGCTACCTAGCTAGGCAGCTTTTCGTGATACTATAATTTTATCATGATTAGGGATTATATATTGAATGTACTTGCCCTGTATAAATCCTTGCTCAAATCCCTGCTTCTGGAATCGCGGCAGACATCACTTTTGAAAGCGACATCCGTACTACGTTGAAGATCCTTAGTTCTCAGCGAGAGGCAGATGTATAAAGCCACAGCTTAGTGGTGCTAGCGACCATTAGCAAATTGCCGCAGTCTAAGGCTCCTTTGCTGACGGTAGCTAATAGCAGCTAACTAACTTTAAGCTACCTTACTTCTAGCACTAAGAGTTAAAGAGGTAAAGCGTCATAAGTAACACAGAGACATCTAAGAAAGTATAGAAGTGCCACTATACGGCAACCAGAGAGATAGTAAAATAGTGGTATAAAGTATAGATAGCTAATTAGTACGTTATATCTAGATATTATATAAGGCAACGCTATAGTAGGTAGTAGTAAATCCTGCGTGGGCTACTAAGTAACCTAAAAAGAGTAAGCTCTAGAGAACTAAAAGGTTAGGGGGTTAAGGATATTTTAAAGAAATAAGCTTACCACTAAATCTGTGGCTGCTAGAGGTAGCCTCCGACCTGCTCGGCTAACTACACGTATAGCCTCTTACCGCTATTTACTCGACTAGGCCCTCGTAATAGTTTAAAAAGCCTATAGGAGGCGAATATAGATACTTTTAGTGGAGTAAAAAGTTAATATAATAGTTATTCTTCTATAAACTGCGTTACGCTAATTCTATAGCTGTTATCAAATGCGATAGTTTATGACGCTTATCTTTAAGGTGCTATACTAAGGTGGAACGCTGAGGTGGAGATAGTAGTCGTTTACCGCTCTCTGGTTTTCTTAATCTACCCCTTATAGTATATACCCCCTAGACCCTTTAAAGCATAGTTCCCTAAGACTTTACCTACTTATAGCCTAGAGCCTAAGTATTAAGCTAGAGCGAGCTATAATGCTATGTAACCTCTATACTAGGCTAGGAAGTGGCAGCCGCAGGGAATTATGTCTTCGCAGATAGTTCTGAATCCATAGTGCATTTATATTGATATATACCTAAGCCTGATATATCTGACCCCAATAGTTCGTGTTTATACCCCCAGGCTAGACCCTGTAAATTGACTTGTCCGATGTATTATCACAGCGCACCTCTGGCGCCATCTCTGACTTTATACTAGCCGCATCTATGCTTTAGTAATCGAAGTACCCGCGCCACAGCCTGGGCGACTACGCTCTAGCCTTATGCTAGAAATAATTACACGCTATAAATGATGATTATTTTCCTTCATTAATCTTAGCCTAATAACCGCGTAGCGAGTAGCTTTTGTTCCCCGGCCGATCTGTGATAGCCGCTGCTACACCTATATAAAGCTATAGTTTTAGTGCATCATCCGCCACAGAAATAGGTATATTAATAATCACGACATAACTATAACTAATATATTAATAATTAAGAAGTAATAAAATTATATATTCTGTGGAGTGACCTTCGGAAAACCGCCTTCCTTTTTGCCTATAATGTCCGCGTTTAGTGGGCTTCCGTATATTGTATTTAGTGGTGGGCTAAAGTCTCGGCAGATTCCCTTTTCGGGTTAGTACTACTCACTAGCGGATAGTGAGTAGCACTAATATGCTTGGTACTAGCACCGTGCCACGCACCTACCTTCTAGTGTAGCTCTTACTAAGTATAAAGACCTTTATCATAAAGAAAGGTTAGTTTATATAGTATCTTGTCCGGATAGCTAGTCGAATATTCTTAAACTAATCCCGTCTTTCCTCTTAAAGCCGACTTTTAGGACTTAGTACCTCGCCTAGAGGAGTATTAGTGTTCTCTTGACACAAATAGGGCCACCCACTTTATCATATAAACAGAAATATATACAGGACTAGTCAGCTTCCTAACTACTTATAGCCGCAGCCTTCCACATCTAATTAGGTCACAGGATCTACCTCCGTGCGTCTATTTATAGTAATAACATAGTAATATAGTACCACTAAAAAGCGGAATTATATCCTACCTAAATAACATAACGTATATAATAGTTAATCGCGCAGAACCGAGGAAAATAACCTTAAAGCCCTAGCAGGCTAAGCCAGGGACGCGGGGGAGGAGGGCCAAAGGAAACTTCTATTTCCATAAGACAGCCACATAACACTTAATTAAAGTATCTAGTATAGAAAATCTTAGAAAATATATAAAAGTTAAAAAAAGATATAAAGTAAATTCGCTATTAGACTTTAATATATTATTTATCTTAACTAGAAGAATACTTCCTAGGTTCTATAAAGCATACTTAAAATAAGTATAGTTAACCTTAGGTATTCTTATTATAGGCTAGTTACTCTGTCCCCTGCGTGCATGGTTGCCCAACACTACCAGGCTAGGCTGGATCGAGTGGTGCCTGGAAGGTTCGGGAACCGATGTTCCCCGCCATGGCCTGGCTAGTTACACACCCGTGAGCTCTGCAAACTAATGCGGCAGCTTAGCATCATAGAGAAAGATATTCAGGGCCTAACTGCTCGGGAATTGTGCCGATTTCTGTCGCTTTGTGGGATCAGCGACAGTAGTCAGGAACGCGTTAGGTCTTAGATTAAGACTATTACTTAGTTTAGTTAGGTCATAAGCTAATATTAATAGTATAAATTACTAATAGTAAGTATAGTATATGAGATCTGACTTAAGGCTGGATTATAAGGTGTTCTGGATTATCTTACGAATCGAGGTGCCTTAATTTTTCAGGACAAACCCCGCCGATCCGGTCGGATACTCTTATCCACTAGAAAACGTGGACAGCTAGACTTTATAGGGCAGGACGGCCAACGGCGATATAAAAAACTAAGATATACTATATATAGGATAGCTATAAAAGTAACTAAACTTAGTAAAGCTAAGAATAGCTTAGAAGAAGTTATAGAAGAGATTTATTATATAATAACTAGTAATATAGAGAGTAATAAAGTAAAGAATAGCAAAGTAGAGAATAGTAAAGTAGTATAGCCGCCTCTAGGAGTCTTAAACGTAAATATAGATAGACTAATAGTTAAGTATACTAGCCCTATATACTATAAAGAAACTTAAGATATAAATAGCCCTCTAATACTACTAGAGACTTATGCACTAGCGCTTAGAGTGTACTAGGCCTAACCTATTACTAAGATATATAAAGCTATTATAAGTAATACGTTACTAGCTTCTCTCCTTAACCATAGTAAACCTATCTTCTATCCTCTAGTCTCTAATTCTAAGAAGGAGTATAATATAATAGAAATAGTATTCTTATACTATTTATATTTTAATTTTTAACTAAGCTAGTATAAAAAATAAAATACTATAACTATAATTAGGACTAAAGTATTAGATATCTAGCGCTATATTATTAGGGTCTTAAAGCTACCCTATAGGAGAGTAGTAGATAAGATTAAAAAGGAATATACTACGTTTTATAATAAAAAGATATAGGCGTAGTATATAAAGATAATATTCTAGTATTTTATTAAAAAGACTATAAAAAATATTAAACTAGAAGACTACCTAGTACCTAGAGGACTATTAGATAGGTTTATATAATAAGAGAAGAGAGCTTACTAATAGTTTATAGTAGATATTAGTTATAAGATAAGATTAACTAATATATAATATTACTATTTACTTTAGAAGTATCTATATATATTATAAAAAGGTAGTGTTAATAAAATTCTTTTATATTATACTAGAGAATTTACTTCTTTTTATAAATTATTTTATATTAATATAACCTTATCTTTACTTAGAACTATAATACTATAAGAAGAAAGGTATAGCTTATAGATTAATCTTCTTAAGAGATAAATTAAATATATAGCTAAGAATAGGATAGGTAAGGATCCCTTATAAAGCTAGCCTAATATTACTATAAGGCTTAAGGTTAATAGGAAGGCCTAGAATATTAATAGTAACTACTAGTATTCTAAATAAGAGGCTTTAGACTTTAGAATAGCTTATAGGCTACTCTTTATAAATAATATCTTACTAGGAGGCCTACGCGATATACTAATAAAAAATAACAAAAATTAGGATATATCTCTATTTATTATATTAAAACTATAAGGAATTAAGGAGATAATAGTTTACCTTATTATTATAATTAAGCTAAGAGACTTTCTTAGAATTTTTAGTAGTAAGATTTAGTACTCTACTATTATAAATAGAATATAAGGGATTCTAGGGCCTTAAGAGAAGCTTTAGCTAGACTACTTATAGATTACTAGAGTATTAAACCTAATAAGAGTAATACTGCCTAGCTAAGATATAAACATTTATCTATAGTAAGAGAGCTACTAACTAGATAAAAAGTCATAGGCCGTCTAGAGAATCGCAGTTTATATAGCTAGGGTGATAAGACTATTTAAGGAGATCACCTACTCTACTTACTATTAGTTATAGTATTAATTATATTAAAACGCCGTCTCTATAAGAAGAGGATTTTTAAGGGCTAGCTAATATATACTACTATAGTTAGTGGATCGTAATACCGTAGAGTTGAGTGGATACGGTACTAACACACTAGATAGTTATAAGGTCGATTTATAATTACGATAGAAAAAGTCAGTTATCTATAGAATTTAGAGGTAAAATATAATATATATACTATATAATACCTAAAGCTTTATTATTTTTTAGTAATTTATATATTTTAGAGTAATATCCCTAAAATCTTCTAGTATCCTCTTTAGTATAGGGGGATAGACCTTATCCTTTAAGCTTTTAGTTTCCTATTATTACTTACTTATTTTACTCTACTTACTAGATCTATTAGATAGATTAGAAATACTACGTTATCCGTAGAGTAATACTTATAGTGCTTATTCTTCCACTAAATGAGTATATAGACATTAGCGCTATACCGGCGGCTAAGTTAGTCACACCTTCGAAGCGTGTGAAGGACAGCTCTTACTAGATTATCCCTTATCCTCTTACGCCTCTTAGGTAGAGTTATTAGATCTATAATATAGTCTTAGACACTAAAAATATAGATATAGTCTAGAGCTATATTATGCCCTAGGGATAGTGGTATTTAAAATACCTTAGAATAATCGCTTTTAACGGGGGAGCGCCGTGTCTTTATAAAAGATCGGCTATAACCCGCGTAACTAGTAGATTTACTAGAGGTTATCCTCTATTAGCTAAATCACGGATAAAATATCTTTCGCGGGATATTTTAGACTTTTAGAGAAGTCACCCACCCTAAGTAGCTAGTGCTAAAGCTACTATAATAGTGTATAACACTTAAGCTATTAACTTAAGCTAAGCTTTAGATATATACTAATTCTAGCTATTCTTTTTTCGCTAACTAAGTAGGTATAGTAGTATTTTATAGATATAGAGTGTGTGGAGTTATTTCTAGTTATTATATCTATATTATTCTGCCCTTAGTATTACGCCTATGTTTAGAGTACTATATACTAGCACGGACTATCTATAAGACCCTACTAAAGGGTTATAAAATAATAGCTTTCGGAGCTTTCTTAGAGTTTAAGAAGCAGAATCTAGCGAAATCTAGCTATTTTAAGCCTATTAATAGATTATTGCTGAAGTTATGATACTAGCTATTTCTCGCTTTATTAGGCCGTTTATAGGGCTAATTAGGATAGGACGTAGCTTTACTTACTATTTACTCTAGGCTTAGGGATTTTTAGGTTTAAATAGGCTAGTAGAGTCTAGTAGTCTACTAAAGCTCTATAGGCTAATATAGACGACTACTTCCTAGCGAGTGATAGTAGCTAGGGTATTCTAATAAAAATGTGTAGATAGTGGCAGCTAGAAACGGCTTGCTAGAAATAGCACATTATTATCGTAAAGGGAAGAAAAAAAATTAGAAGAAAAGAAGGGCTAAGGGGGACCTCCTTCGGTGTAATACTACTAAATTACTAGTAGGACTATAATATAGGAGGGGAAGAGAGGCTACTACTATAGCATCGCCTTCGCCTATTATAGTAAATACAGCTAGCTTATTCTCACTACTAAAGACATATAGCTATAGTAAATACTATACCTGCTCTCGCTTACTTATTTTAAAAGTAACATGCCTTATCCGTCTTTATATATTCCCTTACGTCTTTATAATTCATAATAAGCGACCTATCCGCTATAAGTAATATTCTTCCGTTCCGCCAGCGCGTAACTAAGGTTTACGCTTAGCGTTTTATCCTAATAAAGGCACTCACGAAGTAGGCGGTTAAAGAAAAGATATAGTTCTTATAGTCTTTAAATTATTAAAAACTTATTTTAATAGAAGAGGTAATTCTTCACGAGGATTCTAATATAATTAAGCTTAGCCTTAAGTTTATACCACTCTTAGTTATAGAACTTTACGTTCGTATTTTCCCTTACTATAATAAATTTAGACTCGCTGCGATTCTAGGCTAGGTATTTACTCCTCGTTAGGTAATACCACACTACTACTATAGTAACTAATACCGTTAGGCTATTAAAGGGCTCTTATATCTCAAGAGTGCTAGGCTTTATCACACTAGCTTTACTAAGTCATAAGTCCTAACTAATTTCGCGGGGAATGTTAAAATAAGTGAGTTAGACTGCCTATACTATTAAATCTAACACAGTATATACTAACGCATATAAGGCGGCCTAGACTAGTGTGAGAAAGGGAAAACGCTACCTCTATAGCTATTACCACTTACATAGTATCTAATATACCCTTAGCTTTACTTAGAACGTGTGCGTAGTAATGCGATAAAGTGGGTAAGAGGCACTTATACTATTAAGTTCTAGTAGACCGTGTCACGGCCGACTATAAGCTTAAATGCCCTTAAAAAGGTAGTATTAACTATACCTTATAAGTTAGTATATACTAATAGTAAACTAGAGCGCATTACTTTAACTTCTATAGAAAAAATTAGATATACAGGAGCTAATACTACTCACCGTTAACCATATTTACATAGAGAAGAAGATAAGGCAGGCTATTAGGCTAGATCGTCTTAGTAGTAACACATACGCCTTAATATAGCGCCCTATTATTAGTAAGTAAACCTCATAGTTTAGATTAGTAGCCCTAAATAGTAAATTAGCTATACCTACTTAGTGTTATCTAGATTATAGGGAGGAGCACCCCCACGTGCCCTACGTAGCGGGGTCTGCCCCCACTACACACGCTAGTTTAAACAAGCAAGCGAGCTACTATTAGGAATAGAGAAGCCTTAGGTCTATACGCTCTATCAAAATAACTTTAGGACTTATTATTAGTTAATTCCTTTTAAATAGTGTGTTTTTAGTATTATTTTATATTATTCTTTTACTAGGTTTCATAATCATTACACGAAATTCCATAGAAGCCCGGAGAGTATAATATAAAGGTTTAAGGGTTTATAAGTAGAAATAAGCCACTAGTACCCTTAGGGGCTTATATAGATAGGATAGTATCAAGTCCTTAAGCCCTAGTGAGATAGCTATAATACTATACTTTTAAATAGACTAGAAAATAATAAATATAATAATATTCTAAATTCCTCGAATAATACTAGCCCCTAGGAGCGTCGTTAGTACGTAGTGAGGCGCTTGCTAGACTAAGGTAATCAATCTTACCCACAGGCTATTTCCCGCCTTATTAAGCTAATTATAACGGGACCTAGCTTCGCCACTATTTACTCTAAGATTCGGGATTTTTAGTAGTGTGAGTGGGGTTAGTAGAGTTAAGTAGTCCACTAATAGCTCTATAGTCTAATATAGATAACTACTTCCTAGTAAGTGATGGGGGCTAGGGTGCTCTAATAAAAATGTATAGACGGTAGTAGCTAGAAATAGCTTATTATTTTATACTAAATAGAGAAAAAAAGAAGAATAGGGGGGAAAAAGGGCTAAGGGGGAGCTTTATTAGTATAGTACTAAAACCCTTATATATATATACCTAAAATACTAGTAGGACTCCGATTTAGCGGAGGAGAAAGCTCCTACTAGTATTACCGTCGCCTATTAAATATAGCTAGCTTATTCTTACTATTAAAACCATAGAGCCTAAATCTTCTTAACGCTAAGTAAGCGCTTCTAGAAGAACTAAATATAGCTAATAAGTATATAATTAATTTTCTACTCTATATATTACTAGATTAGGGAAAATAGAAGCTGCTTTTAGAGGATAAGTTAGAGAGTTAACCTCTATGGCCTTAAAATTAAGCTACCTAGTATCTTATTACTCCTAAGATCAGGCACTTTAGTATCGCTTTTTCCCGCTTATAGCTATATTATAACTATTTACTATAAAACTAGAGCTAAAAGTCACTACTAGCTATTAAACTATTATATAGTAGATATATACTAGTATATATATACTTATATTAAGAATTTAATAAAGTCTAAGACTTTATATTAGATACTATAGTAGTAACTTATTAGTAGCTTAATTATAATAGTGGTAGTAAAAAAACTATAGATAACTATTAGATAAATAGCCCTTTATATATAAATAGCTACTACTATAGCTAGCTAAATTATATAAATATTAAACTTATACTTTTTTTAGACCTAAATTTCTTTTCTACTAATATTATTATAACTATATATAAAATTACCCTCTTATACTCTATAGTCTATAGTGCTTTACTTTGCCTACTAGCTCTACACCTTCTAGTTTACTATTTTATATAGACATATTACCTACTTATACTAAAATTCATACTTCTTCCTATTAATATAATAGGAAGAGTTATATCTAACTACTTTATTTACCTAACTATAGTATATAGCGGTAAATATCTTAATTACTAGAGTTATAGTAATATCTTATTACTTTTAGTATATATTAGGGCTACTATTTCTTATATTATAGTTCCCTCTCTAAGTATAGATTAGGCTATTCTTTAATCTAGTACTCTCTCTATTATTAACTTTATCTTCTACTTTATAGGCCTATACCTTAGTTTACTTATAAATATCCTTAGCTTATTACTCTAATCCTACTAACGCCTTTATACTTTAGTAGGGGCTATTATAGTAGCTTTTACTATCTTCTATACTATAGTAGCTAATATAGTAAAGGGGAGGCTAGACCTATATATACTAAAAGATATATTTACCTTAGTAGTATATTACTTTACCTAAGTATAGCTAATTTCTAATAATAAAGATTAGTAGTCTATTTTATATTTATATATATAGGTAATACCTTTAGTACTATAAAGTATCTTATATAAAGCCGTCTTATATATATACTAGATACTTTTATTTACCTTTATATATAGTCTTTAGTAGTATACCTTATCTATTAATCTATTTCTACGCTTATACTTATATATTAGTAGAGCTCTATTCTCTATAACCTCTATCTTCTAGCTTATTAGTATCTTATATTAGAATAGGTTAGGGCTCTTTATAGTATAAATAATATATAATAATAGTATAATTAAAGTAAGCCTATAGTTATCTAGGCTACTAAAGGTAAAAGCTAGATAATATATAAGCCTTTAGGTTCTATAGGCTAGTCTAGGGTTAGCTATATAGATATATCCTTTTACTATAATATCTTAGTCTAAAAAGCTATAGAAGTATTTTAACCTATTTATTAAGCCTTATAATAGCTTTACTAAAAATCTATTTACTCTATTAGACTATAGCCTAACTATATATAGGGTAATATTTAGTAGTCTATATAGAAAGTAGCTACTAATATATTTATATAAAAATATTATTATACTAGTTACTAGATTTAGTATTACTATATATTTACTATATTTATAGAAGCTAATTTATAATTAAAATAGTTATATAACTTTAATATATAAGATTTATTTAGTATAGTAGATAAAGAGGAGAGGTAAGAAATTATAAGATAGATATAATATACATATATTAACCTTTCTAAGATATTAGAATTACTACTTAGAAGTTATTAAATAAGGCGCTTAATAAAGATAAACTTAATAGAGAATATATATATTAACTATATAACTAGTAACTACTATACTTACTTATTTATATAGAATCTCTATATCTTAATCTATATTAAATTAGAGAATATAAATAAAGTAAAATTTAGTAATAGAGTTATAGCTTATTCTAGTAAAATACCTCTTATAGATATTATCTTATTAGAGCTTTAAGAATAATAACCTAAGAGTAGGATAGTTATCTTAGGTATATTATCTTACTACTTAATAATAAAGCTAATTATCTTAGTAGTCTCTATAAAGGTTACTATATATAATATATTAAATAATCTATTATAGTAGAATTAGCGTAGTAATATAAATATTATATACCCTACCTATTAGCTATAATATATTAATACGCGATATAGGCTTTTCTACTAAAGAATACTAATACTAAGTAGACTTAGTTTTAAGTTATTAACTTTATATTTAAATAGTATTATAGATACTATATTATTAGCTATAAAGTGTCTTTATATTATATCTTAATATAAATTTAGGTAGTATTACCTTATTTAATCTACTATATATATTTATTTTTTATTTATTAATACTAGGCGTTCTACTATAAGCTAGTAACTATTTTATTCTTTTATAGGGAATCTATATCCACTACTAACCTAGGTACTTATTAAAGTAACTAGTCTTATAAGTCTTATCTTATACTAGGGAAGTTCTTTTAATAAAGGCTCTTATTATAGTTAGCGCTATAATAAGTCTTTATATAATATTAAGGTAACTTACTTATATAATTAAGGCTATCTTAGAAGTTCTTTATATTATAGAAAGAAATTTAAAGGTTAGTAGGAACTATCTAGGATTATCTAGCCTAACTTTATTAGATTTATTCGCCTACCTATATATAAGGTATATAATAATATCCCTAATAGCCTTTATATATAGGCATACTACTATTAAGCTTTAAATATATTCTTAGCCCCCTAGCTAATAGTTAGTAGGGAATAGGTTATAGTCTATAGGTATATATATATAGCTTAATATTATTAAGGGTATTAATTAAAATATTAGAATAAGTAAGTTATAAATATTTTAGGGATTTTTACTTAAGATATAATAGTCTATTAATAATCTATAGTACTTTAGATAGTAATACTAATATATATTTAAATATAACTTACTTATCTTAGTATTAATACTAATTATAGGTTATTTAGAATAGGATTACTTATAACTTTATATAGTACTATAGGTATAAACTTAAAGGAAATAAGGTATTTATTATCTATAATAAAAAAGAGGTAAGTGTTAATAAAGTAGTTATACTAGATTCCTTATATTACCTATATATAGCTTTCTACCTTTATACCTATAAAAGTCTTAAGGATTACTATAAAATTACTTTTAATATCTAGGTCCTTTTTTTCTATTATAGTAAAGTAGTTACTATCTCTAAGTTAAAGGTTAAATAGTTTCTTATAGGTCTACTATAATAACTTAGGCGCCTAGAGTACTACTACTATTAAACTAGTATCACTTTTTATAAACTACTAATAAACTTTAATAGCTATAGATATATCTTAATTCTTCTTTTTAAGTCTCTTAGGTGGGAAATAGTTATTAGACGACCCACTATTAGGGCCCTCGATTCGACGATCTGTTTCCGCTCGCGTAAGAGCATCTTATAGGTTAATTTATATAGGAGGTCTTTTACTATAACGCTTACTTATATTTACTATATTTTATATATATTAATAGTAAATATTTATATAATTAAATAAAATCTTAAGGATTAAATAGAGTATAGAATAATAGCTAATAAAGAAAAGCTATTAGATTATACTCTTATAGGATAGCTATAGTAGAGTGGTAATTTCTAGCTAGTTCTCTAGCTAGTATTTATTATATAAAGTTAGTTTACCTTACCCCTATTAATACTTCTATATCTACTCTTTCTAGATTATACGTATACTATACTTTTATATAGTATATCTAGGAGTAGATTTTAAGTGGTGTCTTACTATATAAGTGTAGAGAAAACTATTAAGTATATTAAAAGAGTAGTAGTAAGTATCTAGAACCTTAAGTTTCTTAACTCTAAAAACTTAAATAAGGAAAATATTAAAAGATTAGCTAGGCTATTTAGTAGCTAAGGTAGTTTTAGTCTAGGAGATATACTAAATTATATACTAGTTATTATTAATAAGGTAGCCCTAGAGATAGTACTAATAGCGTCTAGTCTAACTTAGGACTTACTTCTTTATAGTAATAATATATACCTAAGATTAGTATTCTAGTAAGGGTTTTACCTAGAGTGTCTATATAAAGGTAATAAAGTAAAGGTATTTAAAAAAGTTTCTAGATTACTAGATCTATACTAGGTTATTAACCTTTTTACTATAGGTGTATAGCTATAAATAAGACCTAGAATATAGACTAATACTATAATAGATATTAGTAATAAAGCTAAGAGAGACTTAATTAAAGAGTATTCTAATAAAAAGAAGCTAGGAGATAGGGTATACTACTATAAGATTTAAGAATATAAGAGGATATTTAGAGAGGAATACCTATACCTTAAGTATTAATAGTAAGCGCGTCTAGGGGTATTATTAAAAGTAAAGAATAAGAAAAAATAACTAAAATAGCTCTAGAAGTACTTAAAATTTATACTAGTATTTAATATATTTCACTATTTACTAGCTCTTTACTATAAGTTATAGCTAAGTATAATAAATAAAATAATTTCTATATAATACTATAAAGTAAGTCTAATATATCTATACTTATTATCTAAAGCTAACTTATAAGAACTTCTCTTATTTCTAAGGTATATTAAGGATTTCTAGTATTATATTTTTAATAAAGATAAAAGCGCTATAAAGAGACTTAATAAAGACACTATCCTTATACTCTAGCTTAAAGTACCTAGTGCTTATAAAAAAGAAGCATATATACTATATATATAGGTCTATAGTGGCTACCTTTTTAGTGCTTTTAATAAGATAGTAAGAAATAGAATCTAGCTAAGACTCTACTCTACTACTATTAACTACTTAGTGCCTTCCCTATATACCTTCTTTAAGAATCTTAAGTATATATAAGCCGCGGTAGACTATATAAGACGCCTTATCCCTTAAGAAGCTAGGAAGTCTCTATAATACTCTTTTAAAAAGAAATACTTAATAGAAGACGTAGATAAGAGTGACTATATTATATAGACCTCTTAGTCCTCATTTAAATCTATTCTAATACCTAGAGTAGATAGTTTTAATATTACTTACTAATAGTTATAGCTTTATATACTATATAAATAGTAGAGTATACTAATACTATATAAATAAAAGCTTATAATTACTAAGATAAGGTATACTAATAAGATTATAATATTTTAATTTATATACCTAGCTTAAAAGCTTAACTTTAAATCTAATAAGATTAAGGCTCTAGTATAGTAGAACCCTAACTAAGCTATCACCTATAGACTCTTAATAACCACCTAAAAGGCAGATAAATTTAAATATAAAGATATATCTACTAGTATATAACTAGTTATATAGATATTTTCTATAGTATAACTAATCTCTATACTAATTCCTATTAAAGAGGATAATATAGATAATATTATAGTACTACTAGTCTAATATAGAATACCTTATATAGTATATTATAGTTAAGATAAACCTAATATATTTCTAGATAAACCTTATATACTAATATATAAGTATAGCTTAGATTTAACCTTATTTTTTATTTAGTACTCTATTTACTTTACTTTTTTTAGCTAAGATATTAATATTCTTATTATTAATCTCTATATAATAGAGGGCATATATACTATATATACCTTTAACTATATTATCCTATAAGAGTAGATTTTACTAGTAGTATCTTTATAACCTTAGAGATTAGTATATATATTAGGAGGTAATACGCGTAAATAAGCCTTATAAAGTAAAGTTAAGGAGTAAGTAGTAAGACTATATTAGCTTACTATATAAGAGTAGTAATTTATAGTAAATACTAAGTAGCTCTAAAATAATTTTATTATATAAAATAGGAGAATTCTAGTACTAAGAAATAAGGAGTATAATACTTTAGTAAGGCTTAGTAGCTTATAATATATAGAAGTTAAATAAGTGCTAAGACTAGAGACTCTCTAAGTAGACGAATAAAATAGGTAAAGTAAAATTATAGAGCTAGAGTAGAGGCGCGTAAACCTTAGGGAAGAGATTTAACTAGATCTACTTACTAGTAAGAACGGATAAGCAGGCACCGCTAGGCAGGAAAGGGGGATACCTAACTATAATATATCTTTATACTAAGAGGAGGCTCCTTAGGTAGAATAGCTAGTAGTAGAGGAGAAATAGCTATAAGCTCTAGTAACTAACCTTATATTATAAGTTAGCTAACTTAATAATAATAGGTAGGGTTAGGTTATATCTATAGTAGTAGTAAAAATATAGTATATATTTATAGTTAAGGGGCTTATTACTAAAGAGTTAGTATTATAAAGTAAAATTAAATAATTAGAGGTAATATTATAATAGCTCTAAGCTAGGCTATATAAGATAGTAGTAAGTAAAAAAGATACTAGTAATAAGGAGTATACTTTAGTAGATAGTGGAGTTTAGCCCCTATCGCTACTAGCGCTAGGTAGTAATGTGCTTAAGATAGTAAGGTATAATAACTATAATAAAACTAAAAAGAGTAGTACTATAAGTAGGTAATAGACTAGGCTTACTTTAAAGTATATAGTATAAGAAGCTTTATACTTAGATAATAAGGTTTTAAATATATTAAATACTATTAAGAATATAGGGAATTAATAACTATCTATAGTATCTATATCTACTATTAAGTAGCTAGTAGATACCTTAGAGGTAGTATAATAGAATAGAGAATAGGTAAAATACTTATTCTATAGTAGCTAAGGCTTAGCCTAATAAATAGTAGATTATACTAAATAAGATAGAAAAGGTATTTATAGTATTTAAGTTATTTCTAAATAGGGAATAGAGGATATAATATAAGATAGAGGTAGACCTAGTAGAACTATTTATAATATAGTATATTATAGTAAAGTATATATAAAATAGGTTAGGTATTTTTAGTAGTAAGAATTAAATACTTTATCCTTAGAACTATTTTAGGTAAGTAATAGATAATAAGAGTAAGACTATTTATTTACTCTTATAATAGGTAGTAATAAAGGATAGAGAAGTGGTTAGGAATAGGCCGTGAAAACGGCGACGGGAGTATTAAATAGTATATAAGAATATAATAGATTCTAGGATAGAACCTAGGCCGGTATGCGTGAGCTAGTGTATTTTATATCCTAGTGTCTTTAGTCTAGCATACAGCGAGTGCTAGAACCCCTACACTAGCACACATCATATACTAGGATACGCCGTGTACTGGGATACGTCGTGTACTGCGATATAGCATGTCGCAAGCTGCTGAAGGTGTGAGCCAGCCGCGAAGACGGGTGAACGATAATGGCCTGGCGTGCGCCCGGGCGAGGTACAAACACCTCGCGACGAGAGGTGATGAGGCAAGAGAAGGAGACGAGTTGAAGTATGACGTAGCGTACCTTCGTCTTGTGCTTTCGGCAGCTGTCACAGGTTGCGGCTGTGTGCGTCGGCTTCGCCATGCGACTCGGGCGGGTCGGGACTCGGGCGTTGTCGCACCTTCTTGGCCTCGGAGACCAGCGGCCGTAGAGGACGGTTCTGTTGTGCTGCCGGCCTCTCCACCATGACGTGCGGCAAGCTACGACCCCAATGCGTCTTCGGGTAATGTTCAGGTTGAAAAACGGGGCTAGATGAAAAGCATGACGAATGTTTTGCGCTCCATTAGTCTTTAGAATTGTTGGTTGGCGGTTTTGAAGCCAACGCAAGCGATTTCATATATCACTTATGTCATGTCTTGCTCAGTTCCCAACCAGGAACAACGGCGAGAGTAAAAAAAGAACGTCCACTCCATGCGACTTATACATTCACGGAGGTTACTCCGGGGGATAGGCCAGGCTTCCTCCTCACAACATTGCGGAAGCTTCTGTGGCAGGGGAGGAAAAGCATCCCGTTCTCAGTGTGTTACGTCAAAGATCGTGTCTGGCAGGGATTCAACCCCTGGTAAATTGACAAGGGGGCCTGGCCTCTAAATCATCCCCTTATTGCCCTGTAGCTTCATCGCTACACCAGTTTCCTACCGCCTATCACAAGAGTGAAGCTCCTAGTACGTTGTCCTGACTAGCATCTTAACCAGGATTAAACCGTAGCTGGTAGAGATGAATTCCTGGTATTTTTATGATCATTTCCTTATTTGAGCTGGTGGCGTTTATTCCCTGCCAGACACGACTTTTCGTTTCTTCCTCCGTACAGGATTGATTATTACCACAATTATAGTGGACTGCCCCGCTCCTCAGGGGTCATCTGCAGCCAGAAGGTGTGTGTTTGGCTGTATGCTCGAGTCCTTGTGGGCAGTGGCTTGGGAGGCCCGGAGCTTCTTCTCCCTGATGTAGTGCATTGACCACACTGTGACGCAACAGAGCACTTCCATTCCTTGCAAGCGCCACACTGCGCGTTCTACTACCAAGCAGCTGGGCAAGAGGCTGTTCCGCCCGCGTCTTGAGTGGTTAGTTTGCATCAGTTGGTAGTAATGGCTAAACTTCAGCGGATGCGGGGTTGTGTGACGGACTCCCCACCAGCAAATGGTTGGCGAGCTGCGGTGCGTGCCGAAGGTGCCAGACATTCGTGATTGTCTGTCACTTTGAGGCCCAAGATTGAAGCTGCCTACGGAGACACGGAAAGATACGCTCCTATTGATGGCGTAGGAAAAAGAGCCGTGTGTCTTGCAGCTTTGAATGTGGGTTTTTGATTTTCACATGTCGAAATGATGCTCGCATAAGTTGCACGGTGTTATCTGGTCATGGTAGGCTGCATCTGCATAGGGGCCATCGGCTTCAGCTGCTACGAAAGTCCTCACTGCGGCGTAGCTTATAGCCATTTATCTCGTAATGCTTCGAATCTTGCATAAAGCAGAAAAGTTTAAAACTTCCAATACCCTTTCTGAAAAATGTATTGCCGCCATCCTTGGCATGCCAGCCCATCTACTGGGGCAAGCTAGAGACTCCGATCTAGGCTTGATGGAACGCTCCTCTTCCCAGTTTATTTCCGTCATCATCGTTGACGCTGGCAACTTCAGTGCTGCCACAGCCTTGAGCCGTGCCAAAAAGGGCTTTCGCGTCTCTCTCGTCGATATCGTCCAGTATCCCAGTCCAAGAGCTGCATCGTATGATATTAACAAGATTGTTCGTGATGATTACCCGGACGAGCTCTATATGCGCATGATGCTAAAGGCTATGCCTCTGTGGCGCAATGATCCTCTTTACCGACCATGGTACTACGAAACTGGCTTGCTACGGTCTGGCCCCTCGTCTTTGTGGGAGGACAGCATCGAGTCCTATGAACTCTGTGGCATCAACAATGCATGCGAAATCCTTCCCGTTAAAGAGGTTCGCAAGCGTTAGAACAGGGTCTTTACCACTGCTAACTTTGAGGGCGTTGACAAAGTTCTATATAATCCTTCCGTTGGCATCGCCGAGGCCGGCAAGGCTCTGAAGGCTGTCGTTCAGGCGGCCGTGGATGTTAGTGTTGAGTACGTTGTTAGCGAGATGGACGTGCTACAATTTAGGCCGCACGGTGAATGTGTGGGTATACTGTTATCATCAGGTAAAATTTTGAAGGCCAACCGCGTGCTTATAGCCACTGGGGCTCGCACTGCATCTTTGCTAGCAAAAAGTGCACCCGACAGCAGACTTCTTCACGCTGGTGATCGAATTTTTGCTGCTGGGGCTGTCAGTTTTTGCGCAATGCTTTCCGGAGAAATGCGGGAAAAATTCAGGGGTATTCCTGTGTTCATTAAAGGTCTGCGGGTTACGAAAGGTGACGGGATGTCTATGCTCGCCGATGGCACTCTTAAAATGAATTGCGACTTGTGCTTCACAAATAACGTTGACTTCGCCCCTACAGGCGAGAAGATGTCCGTTCCTTTTGATACCTGGTCCGCCACTGACCCTCATTTCATTAAGTTTTTCGAGGAGCTCGCGTCAACGACTTTCCGTGGCTTATATGGAGAGGAGGTTTCGGGCGTCAGTATTAAAACCTACAGAATTTGTTGGGATGCCTGCACCCCTACAAAAGATTTTCTCATTAGCGCCCATCCACATTACAAAAGCCTATACGTGGCGACTGGCGGCTCCTTTCATGGCTGGAAGTTTCTACCTGTAATCGGCGAGTACATTGCTTCTTTGATGCAAGGTACCCTAGCTGATGACTACGTTCTGCAATGGGCTTGGGATAAGGCTAGTGGAGATGGGCATTGCTCCAACGCTAGCTACGATATCGCCGGTGATCTGCAAGAATATCTCTAGCGAGAATAGTAATCGACTATCTACTTACAAGCATCAACAAGGGTGAAAGAAGGTTCAACTTCTTTTGAGTGTCCATCAGTGGCTAGGAGGTTATACAAGCTGCTATATACGGGATTTCCCCCTCCCCAAAATCACTAATAGTGAAAGGCAAGTCTGCTTATGACCGTGTAATAATTTACA
Source organism: Beauveria asiatica (assembly GCA_038367545.1). Taxonomy (NCBI): domain Eukaryota; kingdom Fungi; phylum Ascomycota; class Sordariomycetes; order Hypocreales; family Cordycipitaceae; genus Beauveria; species Beauveria asiatica. Next base: position 10,226 of record JAAHCF010000130.1, on the reverse strand, counting down.
AATTACATCGTCTTTTGCTAAATACCACCATCGTGGTCTGTGTCTACACAGGTACTACACACCACACTAGTTTGCAGGATCCCATATCCTACGCGGTTTTCGGTCTGATTCCGTGTCCCTTAGCACATTCCACCACATCGCTGTCCATAGCTTTAGCGCCAAAGCCGAGCAATACAACTGCCAACGCCGCATGCCCACGTCAAACGCTATACGGAGATACTCGCCATTTTAGTCAGTTAACATCAATTAATCTCTAAGAGGCACTAGATCTTATTATACTAGAGCTAGCTAGCATAATTAGGAACATTAAGCATATATTATGTTAACACTAAATAGTAGCGGCGGGGCAGAATGCGTAACGGATAATAATTGTGGATAAAGTAGTTTAACTATTTTAATTTATAGCTAAATTTCCTTTCGCAATGACCCTAGATCTTATATAAAAGTCGAACTGATTAGCCCGCTAACTGCCTCGACCTAGCGGCTAAAACGGCTTCTGCGGAATTTAACGCGCTAGTCGACGGCTGTAATAAGGACAGATTTAGTTAAATAAGACGTTAATTTATATAAGTGCCGGCTTATTGATATGTGCCTTTGGCAGAGACGGGTACTTTATCCTTAGGAACTAGCCTCGACGCATCCGCTCACTGATGGCGTAAGGAACGCGGGTAATGGATGAAGCTGTTTTAGATGCTAGTAAACGAGAATTTTCTGCTTTTTTGCTTACACCTCGTTATCTTACCAGTAAAAACCGAAATGGGTGTCGCGGGTGAGCACCTACATAACAAATTTAGTGGGGAGCAGCCAAAAATAGCTTATAGCTGCTAAGTACCTTCTTGTCTGCTCTTAGCAGCACTTAATGGCTAGTTGCCGCTTGATTGTCTACTAAATAATTTCACTCAAGTCATCGCCACGCACAGTACTGAGGCTCTGAAAGGCACGAAAAGACGTCCTTCTCTGTACATGTGCAGCCTGAATCAGCTGTCTCAGAGCACTTTCCCTATTTGTTAGTAGGCGCCTTGGCTAGTCAGGCACCATTATGCATCTCAGCCCAAGTGCACCCATATTTGGTGGCATTTGCCCCCCTATTTGGTGGGAATTACCCCCGGATTTGGTGGCAATCTTGCAGGCGTTCCTAGATCTCTGGGTCGATCGTCTGAGCGTCCACACAATTAAAACCAAATACTTTCAGCTCAATTTTAATTTTTCTTTTTTTAATTTTCTACTTCTTGGATAAAATCATTGCATATTCATGGCGATATGGGTAGGAGACGATGAATTGGCCATGGAGACCCATGGAAATCGATGGAAACTAGCGTAGAGGCCACGGTGTCCACATTGGCGCTCGCTGGGTCGGTCGCTGGTTGGGTCGGTCGCACTGCGCCAACTTTATTCGAGGTCTTGCCCCCAAGGCAGTCTGCGCTCCCGCAAAAGCACATTGGCAAACGGCCGTCACTGTGGAGTATTCCGTTGAAATGGAACTAGCTACATGAGGCGCATCAAGATGAATCTGGGATGTAATTCTGCACTGCTACCCTTTCCATGCACTTGCCAACTAATGTATAGCGCCATCAGCCAGGCCCCCTGCCACTAAACATCGTTATTCCCCCACCATCACATCGCACTACCTCTTCTTACGTGACACCCTCGTCCAAGAGTTCACTTTGTTACCAACATATCAAGATCACGATGCCCGCCATTACCCCCTACCGCGTCGCCGCCGGTCTCCTCGCCGTCGTCTTTACGGGGCACACCATCGGCGCGGTACTCACGGAGCCAAGCGTCGGCCTAGACGGCGACGTGGTATTTGCGTCCATGAAGGCAGTCTCTTTCAACTTTTACGGCTCTACCCGCACCTGGCACGGCTTCTACCTCGCCTTTAGCATCACTCAGTCGCTTTGGCTGGCCTTCACTGCCTTTATCACCTGGCAGCTTGACAGAGTGCCAGACGCGGCATGGCCGCACGTTGCAGCGATTGGCTGGGCGTTGGTTGGCGTCAATGCCGCACAGGCGGTGCTTTGCTGGATGTACTTCTTCATTGCACCTAGTCTGTTTTCGACCGCCGCGACGGCGCTGCTGCTGGTTGGTACGTGGCAAAAGCACTGCAAGAATGGGCACAGGTCCAAAGGGAATCGTGCAGAGTAGTGTGCACGTGCACCGAAACTCAGAGAGGTAACCTTTCGTTCTATCTTGGCGGGAAGTCTCCGTTAGATGGACCAAAATGGAAGCCAAACATGAAGGCGGTTCAAGCGACGATACGATTTACAATGGCCACAGGTCGACTGAACAACGACTAGGATGACCATCACCCCGGCTACTTTCCGTGGTAACGCTGCATATAACACTCGTGTCGCTAATAACAGGCGCCGCTTTAGCTGCTGTAGATAGGACGCTGAACACTTAAGGAATAGCCTTTAAGCCAGCTAGTTAATACAAGCACCGCACGAGAACCCGTGCTACCAGGGAAAAGACGAGGACGAGAGCAGAAATGGGAGGAGGATGACCGCTTATGGGCTTATAGGAGGCAGAGACGCCACTTTCAGACATGTAAAGTAACTTAGCTAGTGAGCCCTATTAGCTTTTTTAGTCACCGGGCATAATAAACTTTTAGTTTGGTTTGGTACTGCCAGAGCGCAATTCAACAGGTCCATGTAGACTTCCTCCTTAATAGGCCCTAAACGTCAGAAGGGGCTGCTTATCGTCGAGGCACTAAACGGAGCTCGGAGAAATTTCTTCTATCTTCTTAGCAGTTTTAGTAGGTATAAACTCCCGAGCTATTAAATGCTCCTTATACCTTAAGCAGCTGTCGACTAACTGACTTGTGTCCTCGATAGAAGCTAGGTGCTCCGTTATCAGAAAGTCGCCCTATTAATATCTACTTATGAATGCGTATGATGTGGTAAAGTGTGTGTAATTAATAAAACCTTTTTAGATATAAGCACACTATAATATCTATTACTTCCTTAAAACCGGTTTATCTAATAACTAGAGTAAATCTAGAAGGGACTATAATAATAGGGACCTAATAAGGATAGAGTTTTATAAAGAAGGTACTAACTTCTTTACTACTTAGTAGGATCCTCTATATCTTAGGCGTTAGAACTAGCATTTTTATACTTATTAGCTGTTATTCTAGTATCTAGAGGTAATCTAAAAAGTGCTATAAGACTTTTTCACCCCTTACGGCGGTTTCTATAGGTATTAAGCGTAAGAATTAACTCCTATTTATACCTATAAAGAGCCTCGTCCCCTACTACATTTTAGGTGCACAGAAAAGAGGGCAATACGAACTAGTAGAGCTAGTTAAGAATAGATAATATTTAGGGTGTAGAAGATTAAGATATAATGCTATAGTCTGTAATATACTTGCCTAAAGGCGTGGCGAGGATTATACTAGAAGGTAACTAGAGTGCGCTTTTTATAAGCCTTATAATATAATAAAGACTAGAAAAAGAAGATATATACTATAAGGAGAGGTTAAATATATTAGCTACGCGTTAACGTAATTATTAACACTTAAAAGATTTTAATAAAGTAGCCTATAAGGTAGAGAATTAGCTTTAACTTTTTAGGTTAATCTTTATATAGCTTACCTAATAAGATAATAAACTATAGAACTAATAAGTGACTAGGGATAATATAATAAGTAAAGAATAAGAAAGAGTAAGAATAAAAGTAATAGAGGTTCTATAGACTATTTTATAACCTACCTTAGTTATAGCCTAGCACGCTTTAACTTAATATTTCTAATCTAACTAAATAGCTACTAGTAGTGATACCTAGAGCTTCTAAACCTAAAGCCAGGATAGTACTATACCTCTATTTTCTAAAGACTCCGTATCTAAAATTATAAATTTTAATTATCCTTTATAGCGTTAGTATCTTCTCGCGTAAGCTATTCTAAATTACATCCTAGTTTTAATCCTACGCCCCCGTTGCCCACCGTATATCTAAACTAAAAGAAGAGTGGCCCTAGCTAAACAGGTGTAATAACGCCCTTCTATAGCCTTAGAGTTAGAGTTGCCTTTATTACTAAGATTTCTCTATTTAGCTTTTCCACTATTTAACGTGTTTAAGTTATTATTAGTAGAGTAGCTATGGCTAATAAATAACTAAGTATCTTAGCCTAGTCTAGAAGATAGACTAGTAGCGAGTGTTAATACTCACTCTAGGCAGCTTAATTTAACGAGGAAGAAGGTTCTAAAACGCCGCTATAGGCCTGCTAGACAGCCTAGATATTATAGGAGTACTTAGCCGCTAGGTCTCATATTTTCCTATATTATAGTATGAGAAGCATGTCGTAGATGACCGTGGTGTGCTATAAGATGTGACATATACCGGAAACGACTAATTATAATATTAATAGCAGATACGGTAGTTAAGTCCGTCAGACTGGTTTGCTTGGCAGACCGGCTGTTGACATCTATGGCAACCTGACATATGTGTGGGCCTTGAAGTAGGCTATGCGTCATTGATGACCACATCTGAGTAGTACGGGTGAAGTAGTCTCCTAGCTCCCGAAGCAGGGTGGCCGACTCCTCAGAGAGCAGCGGGCCGGCAGGCGGTGTTGGAGGGGAGTCGGCATCCATCACGTTGAAGTCGCGCACGATTTGGCTAAGTTTGTCTCTAATTAGAGCATCAAATTGCGTGGTATTGCGAGCAGCGCTGCGCAGGCTCGACTCAAACATGTAAGCCTGCCTCGGCATCGTCGCGAAGGCGCAGTCCATATTCATGATATCCTCGAGCCGCTGACAAGGTGTTCATGAGCACCAAATGCTCGGACAAGTGAAACGAACGGCGGATATCGATGGTACAGAGCCAAACAAGCGGCGACTGCAGCTGGCCGCCAACAGGCACGAGTGAGAGCTCCGTTGGGTGGCTATGCGCGCGGCCAACCGTTAAACCACGCAGCAAAAGCCTTACGACGTCGTCAAGCAGGTGCGCACCCGTGGAGCCGCAAGACGAAGCAGCAATAAACTGAAGCAGTATACTCGTCTTGACGAGAAGGGACTTATATAGTGTCTTTCTTGACGGGAAAAGATGCAAGGGAGATGTGGGACAAAAGTGAAAGTGAGGAGAGTGCGAAAAGTCCAAGAGTTAAGGAGAGCGGCAAAGTGGCCGCAGTGTGCGGACGCTGACTCTGTGTCCGCCAGGTTTGCGATAGATTGATTAGGCCTTGTCGCTTTGACGGGCCCCCTTGCCATGTAGAAGGCGTCATCGCGCAAGCTGGGACGTGCCCAGCCTGCATATCACAAGAGACATCGTATGAGGCTGGCCTGCAGCAGGCGGATGCATCCCAATGGATGGATGCTGAGGTGGCATGCTACGGTGCCACGTCTAATTACTTGCTACGACAGGATACCATCGCCGACGCCGCTCACCCGCGCCTTGCCCTGGGACGGCCCGCTGCACTAGCCCCTGCAAGCCACATGCATCAGCCGCGCAATGGGAGGTATCTTTGCATTGCGATGCCAAGAAGCATGTCTTAGTGTCTAGATCGGAGATAGTCTGCCGTGCTTTCTAACTGGGATGCTATGACCTAGTTGGGCCGCCGATGTCGGTCATACAGCCACAGCGCAGCAAACAAGCAAGATGCAGTGGGCGGTTTGCTTGCAGTCATTTCCTGCCTGTACAGGTGCAATAGTGGAGGCGTCGAGAGTGAGAGTGGTCAGGCTTCCCTGACGTACTATAAGTAGATCTAATTTATCTAAGGGCGCGACGTCGATGCTTAATTCCGTTTATCTAGCCAGCGGGTGCTTAAGCTCTAAACCACTCGCTACTTATGTGGTCGGCTATTCTCGGCTAGTATTAACGCTAGACTCTAGTCTTAGTGATTCTTCTTCTATTATTTTCCCTGGCCTGAATAGCGTCCCTAATATAGTTACGGAAATATCTATTATCTATAATATACTTTTACTAGGCTGCGGAAAGAGAGTTCTTTATAGTAATATAGCTATACTATTATAGATATAAGCCTCTAAACTTTACACGAAGAGGCGTTTTAATTAGTATTATAAGGGGAATATAGGTAACCTCTAGGCAGGGTATAGTCTTCTATAATATCGCTTTATATATACCTTTATAGCTTAATATAAGAATATATTATAAAGGATATACGCTATTTTACTTAATACTATAACTCTAGGGGCTAGCTTAGGCTAATGTATTTCTAGGTAATATATAACCTATATCTCTATATATATTTTCCCCTCCTATATAGTCTTAGAATACTAGTAAGAGAATAACTCCTCCGCTATTTATCCTCTTAATTAAGTAAACATACTACTTATACTATATTAGTCTAGCGCCTATATCTAATTTATAATCTTATATAGGTAATAGAAAAGTCTAGCTAATAGTTAATAGAGAGGGAGTGAACTATATTCTAAGGTAAGCTAACTATAATAACCTTTATACTATAAATAATAGGATATTTTTTAGTAGTGCGATATAGATATCGTGTGGCGTTATAGTACTAAGCTACTCTGTAGATTATCTTAAGTAAATTCCTTCACTTACTTAGGCCTATAAGGGTATTTAGGATTAATAAAAGCATTTATAATAAGCTACTATTATAAGAAAGCTAGATAATAGCTTTAATAAGGTCGTAGAGGCGTGGCCTAAGCTATATATCGATATTCTTAATTACTGCTTTAGCTTACTAACGAAACTCGGGATATTTACTAGCTAGTAGTGCTAAGGTGTCTTCTAGTAATTGCCTAAGCGTCTGTTTAGATTTATTTCGCTTATGCGGCGTATAACGCATCCTTTCGCGGATATAGAGCGAGTACATTATTATAATATTCCTAAAGACTATCTCCTTAGCGTCAGGAGCTATCTTATAGTTAGATAGTAATCACTAGTGACTTAAGTATAACGCCTATTTACTCTATAAAGCTTTAGATAGTAAATAAAAAATACTCTTAAAGCTATCTTTAGTACTTTTTAGGATAAGGAGGCTATTACTATAGTAGGCTTAGTTAATAGTAATAAATACCTCTATTCTATCTATCCCTAGCTTCTTATATATATATAGTATTAGTATATAATTTAGATTTTTATTAATATTTAAAAGAAATATAAGTATATTTACTAAATTATATTCTTTATTAAAAGGTAGAGAGTATATTAAAGGGTTAATATATACTTACTATTTTTAGGGGTTTATTAATAGTTTAGTTAAAATAGTATATAAAAGATATATAAAAGTAATTACTTTAGTATAAGTAATATCTAGAGTAACTAAAGTAGTCTATATTATAATAGCTTTTAGACTTAAAGAGTCTATAAAGGTTACTTTATAAAGGTTAGTTATAAAGGGCTAGAGATAGTTTTAAAATAGTATAGAAGCTAGTTATATAAGGTATATTATATTACGCTATACGCTTAGTAACTATAAGTTAGAAATATGTGTAATTATAACTTTAGCTATCTAGTCCTTAATATCTTACTAAAAGAGAGTTCCTATAAGTATAATATAAGAAATTATATAAAGTATAGGGTATATTTATCTTATATTTATAATACCTTACCTAGTTTATTATTATATATTTATAGCTAACTATATATTTAGTATATTAACTAATCTAGAGTTTAAATAGATAAATAAACTAGTAACTATATATATAATAAGAATAATAGCTATAGTGTGTTATATTAGAGGTAGGCTATTAGCTTTTATAATATTATCCTTTATATTATATTATAGTAATATTAGAAAGTTTAGAGAGATTATCTATACTAAACTTATACCCTCCTTTTATTTATACCTTTTTTTTTATATTTATAACTAAAGTACTATAACTAATATAGTAAGCTACTTAACTTAGGCTACTAGTAGCTAATAGTAATACTAATATTAAAACGCATAGTATCCTAACCTTATATATATTTCTAATATTATTATTAGTATATAATATAAAATTAGGGTACTAAAGGCTAAAATAATAGAGCGCTTTAATTAAAATACGGCTATTATAGCTATATTATATAACCATATTTACTAGGCGGAGAATAACCTTATTACGCACTATAATATTAATACACTAAATAATAGTATTACTTAGTTACGAAATGTCTATAATACTATAGTTACTAATATTAGTGTGTGTTATTAAAGTCTTTAGATAATTAAAGATATTATAGCTATATATAAGTAAACTATAGAGGCTTTATAGCTATATCTATAGGATAGAATTAGGGATATATAAACTAAGATAAAGTAAGTAATAACTATAGCCTAATAAGAACTTAGTGTAGGTATTACTATACTATAAACTAGCCTTCTTAATACTATTAGAAGAGTTAGATGAGATATTAGTAAGGATATAAGTAGTCTAGGTAAGGCTATTACGAGCATTATAGCTAGTTTTAGGGGATAACTTAGTAACGCGTGCGAGGCTATTATTACTTAGACTAGCCTTATGCGCTTCTATCCCGCGAGGTGCTTAATAGTAAAATGCGTGAATTACGGGGTATTATTAAATACACGAATACTTCTATATAGAATCTACCCTAGACTTTTAAATCTAGCCTTACTAAGGTAATAAAAAATACTACGTCCGGCGCGACTAATAATATAATAAGGGAAGTTAAAGAGAAGCTATAGAAGCTATATAAGGAACTATGTGATAAAGTTTAAGACATTTGACTTAAGATGCGGGCCAGGCATTATAATAGCGCTGCGCGTCTAGCTAATAAGCTATTAAGCTACTATATAAACACTATTATTAAATTACGCGGAATTAATAACTTACCTATTTATACTCTTCTAAAGACTTATACTAGCCTATAGGGTCTTTAAGGTAAGCACTATATAGATTAAAGGAGATAATATAGAGCGAAAGGGCTAGTCGCGGCTAGGATTAAGTCTCCTAATTATTAGTGTATATAGGAAATATTAATAATATTCTTAAACGCTTATAATTAAATATAAATATACCCTCTATAAAAAAACGACGGTAACTTAAAGTTTACTTAGGTCTGCGGAAGTAATACACGCCCATCTGCACCGCCAGCCGACCTTCACGATTAATAGCCCTCCTCGACACCAACGCTTGTCTGTAGCCGCTATAGGCCCTATAAGATAACGGCAAGTAGCGTTAGGTATTAGCGAGAGCTTATAGTAGATAGGCGTCTAAGGTAAAGGGTCTTAATTTTTATATATATAGAAACACAGGGAACTGCCTAGACTTAAAGTAGTTTATAGAAATATAGCTACTTAAGGATTTCTAGTTAGCTAATAAAGATTTTCTTAGCCTAGGGGTATATAGGGGCTTATAATAAGAACCTTAAGTATAAACTAATTAGTCTCTTATATTACCCTTTAAGTTACTTTAATTATCCTAGTATAATAATAGCTTAATCCTAATCTATAGTTAGTCTATTTCTTAGGTAGTAAGTTAGGTTTAAATACTATAGAGTAGCTACTTAAGTGGTATCTTAGTATAAGGAATTATTAAGAGTAGAACTCTTAAAACTAATTACTTAAAATTACTTAGATTAATTAGTAGAGATCTAGACTACCTAACTATAAGAGCACCTCTCCCTTAAGTACCTATCTATATCCCTACTATAGAGACTAATTACCTTAATTATCTAACTATCTATTAATCCTTAATTATAGTAATTAATAGGTAATTTATTAATTACTCTTAATATAGTCACATAACTATATATTCCTTTCTTCTATATCCTACCTATAGTTAACCCTACTATAATATATACGCCTTATATAGGAGCGTTTATAATATTATTCCCCTCCTCCTTTAGTCTTATCCCTAAGGCTATAAAGTAAGCTACCTAAATAATCTAGTAATTTCTCCTCCTATATTCTTATATCTTAATATACCTACTAACTATATTACTAAATAAAAGTTAAAAGCCTCTTAGGCGTTATCCCTTTATTATAATAATCTTTTTATAGCTATTCTTATAAACCCCCTTCTCCTAACTATACCTTCTTATATAGCCTATAAGGGTTATAGTATTACCTAATATTAGGTTTCTCCCTTAGATTCCTCTTAGTATATAGAGTATATTTACCTTAATTTATCTTAGTATAATATCTAAGGTATTATACTTACTTAACTAAGGAATATTACTTCTTAATATATTAAGCTTAAGTATAAGTTAGAAGAGGTAGAAGAAAAAGTTCTTTACCTTTAAAAATAAAAGAAATTATAGTTTAAGAAAATAATATATATAGTTATATATAGTATTAATAA
>JAAHCF010000129.1:0-62653 GCA_038367545.1 Beauveria asiatica | reverse complement strand
AAAAAAAAAAAAAAAAAAAAAAACTAATCGAGAGTACAATAAAGGCTTCGCCGTCGCCATGGCCCGACTTTCCGACGCCCTCGGCCGCAAGACCATCGTCGTCGCCTCCTTCACCATTTTCCTCGCCGCCTCCATGGGTTGCGCCGCCTCGGCCAACCTCGACCAGCTCATCGGCTTCCGCGCCGCCCAGGGCGTCGGCGGCGCCGGCCTCTACGCCATGGCCATGGTCACTTACCCGGAGCTCAGCCCGCCCTCGCGTGTCGTCCTCGTCACGTCGGCTCTCGGCGTCATTGTCGCCCTGGCCGGCGTCTGCGGGCCCGTCATCGGCGGCTTGCTCACCACCTATGTCGGCTGGCGTTATGTGTTTTGGATAAAGTATGCTTCTTTCGCCCAACCCACCATTCTCGTCCCCCGTGGTTGACCATTGCTCGCTCCTGTGTTTCAATCTTTGATAGACGGCTAACGCGCAAGAAACTAGTGGCCCGTGTGCTTTCGTACCTGGCGTCCTCCTCTTACTCCTCTGGCCCAAAGACTACCAGCTCTTCGTCAAGATTGACATGCGCCGCCTCGACTACCTAGGCGCCGTTCTCGTCCTCGCCGCCACCATTCTCCCCGTCTTCATAATCAACCAGGCCGCCATCCGCGACTACGCCTGGCGCAGCGCCCCCACAATCTCTGTCCTCGTCATCAGCGGTCTCTGCTGGGTCGGCCTCGTCCTTTGGCAGCGTCAGCTCGCCCGCGACCCGCGCCTCGGCCACATCCGGCCCCAGCTTCCTTTTCACATTCTCACGAGCCGCGTCATGCTCGCCGCCATCTTGTAAGCACTCCCCGGGCCCCTTCATAGCAGACAAAAAACAAAAAAAGGAAGAAAGAAAAAACAGCCAAGTGCTAACTTGGGCCATCCAAACAACAGCGACACGTTCCTCTCCGGCTTCGTCCTGCTCCTCGCCATCATCAACATACCACTCCGATCGCAAATAGTCAACCTGTACGGGCCCGTCAAGGCTGGCGCCCTTCTGCTTCCCATGATGGGCGGCGGCGCGGCCGGCTGCGCCATCGGCGGGGGTCTCTCTCTGCGCCGCAACAACACCTTTCCCGTTCTCCTCGCCGCCAGCGCCATCCTCGCCATCTCCTGCGGCGTCCTCTCCCGCCTCCCCGACGCCCCCAAGCCGCCAGCATGGCAATGGGGCCTCGAAGCCGTCCTCGGAGTCGGCCTGGGTCTGAAAATCTCCAGTACCACGTTTCTCGCTGTTTTGCAGTCCGACTTTGAAGACCATGGTACGGTGCTCTTTCCCCTTTCATCCCCGTCACACCAGATAAAAAGCTCGTGCTGACCAACAAACGACAGCCATCTCCCAGGGCATCATTGCGCAGATGCGTGTCTTTGGCGGCAGCCTCGGCGTCTCCATCAGCATTATCGTCCTCATCACCAAGATCCAGGAGGGCCTGCAAGGCTCCCTCACGCCCGACGAGCTCGCCAGCTTCTACCGCTCGCCGCTCGCCCTTTTCCAGTTTGGCCCCAAGCAGCAGCTGCTGGCGCGTCAGGCGTTCATAGACGCTTTTCGCCTCGACATGTACATTTGCGTCGGCGTGTCCGCAGCATCGCTTCTTGTCGCCCTGTTCACGTACCAGCGGCATCCGCCGTCGGTGCAGTCCAAACTAGAGGACCTGGAAAAGGAGCTGGCGAGGGGTGCAGCCTTGACAGAAGCTTCGCAGACAGCAGAAGCATGATTTTACGATGCCCCCCACACCCCAAAAAAAAAAATCAACAAACTGGATACCCATATTAGTATGACATGATATATGACTCTTGTGTACATAAAGAAATGCAATTTGAACAAAATGTCCGGGTCATGGCCGTGAAGAATAAAGAGGAAAAAAATGAATTCGCTAATTCCTGATCCAATGATAAATGATCTTCGTCGCTCGCTTATCCAAGCGCAGCAGCGTGCGTTACACCAGTAGCCCCCTCATCTCTCATGTCGTGGATTCCCCTCACCACGTGTTTGCGCGCCGCTCTGCTGGCGTGTAGTCTTGAGTGTGTTTTGATCGTGCAATGTCAACCCATCCGTGTCTTGAGGCATGCCGTTGCGGCCGTCTCGTGTATCTGAATCCTGGTGGTCCTGCTGCTGGCTGTGCCGTGAGCTCTCCGAGCTGGGACGCTCTTTGTACGGAGGCACCGCCATGCCAGCGCCGGTAGCCTTGTCTTGCTCCCGCGATTTGACGTAGACGGGGAGCGGCTCGTCGTCGGTCGGTGAGCGCGACCTCTGGTATTCGCCGATGCGCTGCAGCCGCTGCTCCTGAAGCTGGTGCTCTTCGCGATAAAACGCCTCTCGTTCTCTCCGCCGTGACCGAAGGCAAAACCAGAGCGATACGGCGGAGATGGCGGCGAAAGCGGCAGCCACACAGCCAGCCACGATTCCAATAATCTGCCCTAGGCCTCTATCCAACGCGTCGGGGTCAGGTCGCTTCCGTGTCAGGCTGGGATCGATTTCTGTGCCGGGCTCCCAGGTCTTGACAGGAAACTGCACTGATACGGTCGGTGGCGCAGGTGAAAGCTCTGAGGTATCTCTCTTTTCCCACGCAATATTCCAGGGTGGGTAGAGCATTGTTACCACCAAGGGCGTGACTGTTGTAGGAATGGTGGCATTCCTTGCTGCAAGAGCTGCCGTTGAAGCGGTGGTCTTGGAAGCGGACCCAGGGGTAGTCGTAGTGGGTGTGGTATTCGCAGTGGGTGTGGTGTGCGCCGTTGGAGTCAAAGTCGTCGTCTTAAGGCAGTTGGGACCGGATATACTATATATCTCTATATCGTAGAACATGGTGTACCTGAAGCCGCTGTAGAGAAGCGTATTAGTAGTGGCGGCAGGACGAAGCTTGGTGTTAGAACTCACCTGGGGCAACAGTACGCTGTTGTGCGAATCGTCTCAGTATTAGGTTGATTGTTGAATAGATCGGACAACTGGTTGTAGTTGTAGCCGCTGGGACAGACGGCTTTGCTGTAACTAAACCAGTATGTACTGTTGATGTTATTCCACCCAGATGGCTGGCAGGCGGAGAACTGCGCATCGGTGACTGGCAGCAGAATTTGCGAATAGATGGTGCTCCCAATGCTGTCCCCCAAAGTTACCGGAGCCGTGGCTGCAGTCCAATTCTGCACCGGAGTACATTGCGACGGCGGCACAAACGGTGTCGTGAGCTGGGGTAGGACGAGAACCGTTGGGCTGGGCGTGGTCGTGGCGTTGGCAGCGGCGCTGGATGAGAGATTGGTGCCATTTACAACGGGCCCTATCGACGCGGCCGTTGTCGCTGCCAGCGAAGCGAGCGTTGTTGAGATGGACGTCGACATTGCCACGGCCGGATCGGTCGGTCAATCACGAAGAGAGCGTACAATAACCATGGATGATGGGTAATGACGACGGCGAAAAGAAGAATGAAGAGAGCAAAATACGGATAGGATGGTGCAGATCGAGCGACAGAGGATTCGTATCTGGTATTCTGGACAAGAGCCGGGCACCCCAGCGGATACGGGGCTCTTATTACTAGGGGCCTCCACAACTCTGGAACAAGAGGGCGGGCGGAGTTTAGTGCAGGACGGATAAGTTGACAGGGTCTTGATTGGGGCGTTCCTGGGGCGATTGATGAGGAGCGAGACAAGGGGCAAAGGAGAGTCAAAAGGTTCAAAATGCAGGTGATTGCAAGGGTCAGATCTGATGCGTAGCAGTGATGGCCTCGATATGTTGTGCATCCTGCAGGTGCTCGGCAGACCGACAAGCGGGAGGAAAGTAATTAGTAGTTGGATAAATCGCCCGCGTGTGAAATCAACTGCTAATTAGGGTGTCTAAATTTGGCAGCAGCACAGCCTGGATATCGTGGATATCGTGCCGCAGCAACCTCTCCAGAGCAGCCTGTCGATGGAGTGGTACGAGGTGCCGCGTGTTCTGCGTGGATTATTCATCCCTTGATTCCGCCATGGATCACCAATAGGGCCCACGCGCAACGGAAGGTACCGGCGCATGATGCCGCGCGAGGGCAAACTTTGACATGTTCCGCGTTACTAATTATTTAGCCTGTCTGTCGATTGTCAGTCTGTCGTGCCCGTTTCGTCGCAGCCAAGCTCGCCGAAGTGTCCGTCGGCGTCTTTGCTACCCATGTGCAGTCTGCAGAGGGGCCGACCGTGCGAGGACAAGCGAGTTGCGCAGAGTTACGAGTATCTAGCATCAAACATAGAAAGCCCCAGTTTATTTTGACTATGTATTGATGAGTGAAACCTGATTCTAAGAGCTTTGTGGTAAATATTTTCTGAAGGAATGGTCATGTTGCGTTTGCTACAACTTGGTGCTTCCGTGACGTCGGCAGGCAGCACAGGTCGAGTTGCGCTGCGTGCCAGTCGCTGCCAAACACATCATTGATGACCTGGCAACAACAGAAACTCGGAAAGCCATCGTCATTCGCTTGCGCGCGGGTTGGAGATTGCTTCGAACCAGAAACTACTGCTTCGTAAATTTCTGTGCGCCTCTCTCGTGGCATGCCACCCTACCTTGCAACAATCGGACCAAGATTCCCAACACGGTCTGTAACTACTATTTACAATAATACTCAAAAACACACATGAAATCAACAGACTAAAATCATCTTGAATGCTCAACTTTTGAAAGGGTTTCTTTACTCATTATTGTTCTTGTTCTTTTTTTTAAAAAAAAAATTTTTTTTTCGCACCACAACAAATGTCCCTTCCTTACCCTTCGTCTGATTTTTCTGGTGGTAGCTGGAGGGGTGTTTTCTAACAAAAGGTAGACTATGACTCGCCACGGATAATCCACATTGAAAGAAATCATGTTCTCGAAACTGTCCTCATAACGTAGTCTACTTCCTTCCGATTGATTAATTTGATTTCTTAATTTATTCGTGTTACGGCTTCAGTTAGCTCGCCAACCTGCGCATCGGTATGACTCCATCTAGAGCCTAGGCCCACTTATTAACAATTCTACTGCTTTATTACCTACAAGTGGCGACGTCACCAAGCCGCATCTCAAAATCTTTCCACGACACTCCAGCTCCCGCTGCTGCTGCCCGCATCGACCGTATCGCCTCTTCTCTCGCGATACTCACCAGACCTCACGCACGGAGGCGAGTCTGCACCATGAAGCGCAGCCAAGGACGATCCGCCGGCGGCAGCCGCACAGCTTTTGGCTCTGGGTTCGGTGGCTTTGGTGGGCAGGGTTCGGGCAGCTCCCTCTCATATCTAACCGAACCACCCTCCTTTACTGCCGTTTCAGACCCCAATACTGTCGTCTCTCTGAAGAATGTTCTGAAAAAGGACAGCACGACAAAGACTAAAGCTCTCGATGAGCTGCTGGCCTACGTCCAGGCCCACCCCCACGACAAGGATGGCGGGGTAGAAGATGCCATCCTCGACGTCTGGGTAAGTAAGACACCCTCGCCATGCCACTTGCCTCCAATTGCCGCTTAATTTTTGCGAAAAAGCAGCTGACTCTTTACTAGGCCCAAGTTTACCCCCGCGTATCCATCGACAATGCCCGCCGTGTCAGAGAGCAATCTCATCAATTACAATTTTCGCTTCTCCAGTCTGCGCGCAAGCGCATGGAACGCCACATTCCCAAGGTCGTCGGCGCATGGCTCGCCGGTCTCTATGATCGTGATCGTGCCGTTGCTCGTGCTGCCAGCGATGGTCTCGGCTCTTTTCTTACAACTCCTGAAAAGGCAGATGCCTTCTGGAAAAAGTGTCAGCCTCAAATCCTGGCTTTTGCTCTCGAGGCTATCCAGGAAACTCAAGACAGCTTGAGCGATGAGCGTTCCACAACAAAAGAAGATGCCGAGGCCAAGTACTTTCGAGTCATAAATGCGAGTCTATCTCTCATCCTCAGACTCATCCAGCGAATGGATGATTCTGACATGGATCGCTGTCGAGATAGCTATGACGAGTATTTTGCTAGCGACTCTGTTTGGAAAAGTATCACAGTCGCCGACCCAGCCGTGCGAAGAAGCACTTGTCAACTTCTTGTCTCGTGCCTCGATCGCAAGCTATCCTATGCAGACTCTGTAGAGTGCAGACAGGCCATGATAACTGGTGGCCTCAAGACTTCACAGGTGGGATCTGCCAACGAGTACATCCTTGCCCTCGCCAAACTTACCAAAGATCATCCGGACATCTGGGAGGCTTCCGCTAAGAGCAAGAAGTCTTCAACAGCACGGCTACACGCATTTATTGCTAAAGGTTCACAGGGCAGTCGTGCCATTTTCTGGGAGTCTTTAGATACTCTGTTGTCTCTACTTCCTCGCAGTGTCGTCAATCTAGACTCAGAATCTGAGCTGCTGAATTCGTTGCGCTCCGGAATCGAGCACCGAGAAGAGCCCCGTCACAATGCGGAGCTCGCTTGGAAATGCTATTCGAATGCTGCCCAACGAGCGCTCCAGTCCTTGAACGAAACTGACGCATGTGAATTGGTCAAGTCTCACACATTTCCTCTCCTTGAAAACTTTTTGTATCCCCTTGCTGGCCGCAGCTCATCTATTGGTCTAAGTACCTTGGGTGACATCTTTGGCGCTGTAACTACATCGTCTTCTGCAGTTGCTACTGCCGTAGGAGAGGAGCTTACTCGACTGGGTGCAAAGTTTTGCACACACTTGTCTGGCTCCCTTCCCAGTGTCTCGAAAGAGTACCAAAGCTCGCAAGAAAAGGTTGGGGAAGAAGGTCGTCGCTGGTTCCAACTTACAAAGGAACTGCATCAGCGTTCCAAGTCGGGCATTCCACCAGAACTAGTCAATCAGCCCTCTCTTACTATCATCTCTCAATGCGTATCGCTTCTGGAGAGCCGAAACATGAAGCCATTCGGTGCTGCAAGGACGTTGGAACAAGCTCTTCGCTCTGCGCCTCATCTGTTCTCAGGGGATGCTGGTGTCCGCATTTCCAACTTCTTCCTCGCTGCCGCCGAAGACTACATGGACAAGTTAGTGGAGTCATCTTCGGCCGCGATACTTTTGACTTGCTTGGACTTGTCGTCCTCCATAGAAAATCTCAGCACCTTGTACAAGTCTACTTGGAAAGCCTGGGTAAATGAGACGCTTTCACTAACACCAGGCGAGAAGCGTAACGACCTTCTGGCCGGCCTAGTCTCGCAAAAGGCTGCTGCAGACCTGGCCAAGTCTAATCAAGCTTTGCAAGCTCAAGTTCTGGAGCAGGCAACTGCAGCTGTAGACGGTGCCGGTGGCAGCAAGATTCTTTTGGCAGCAGCTGTCAGCTCCGGCACTTTTTCTAGTGAACACATTCAGACACTTGCCAAACATGCGGTCGACGTGCTGCAACAGAAGCCTAGCGCGGGACCTCTCGATATCCTCGCAATCGTGGCTAGCGAAAATCCAAAACTTCTCTCCGAAAACGATGATTTACATACCTCGTTAGTCGCCGTTCTGCTTGGCTTGTCTGAGCTCGACGGAAATGCGTCTGTTGCTGGCAAAGCGGCCAAGGTCCGCGCTCTCATGGATCAGCATACCGACGGCAAGCTGCCCACGGTCGGCATCATTTTATCCAATCTCGAACGTGCAACACCCCAATCACTCGAGTAAGTGCCTCAATAGCACTACTATAGACTTGTTCTAATGATCACAGCATTGAAACTCTGGTAAAGCAGGCAAAAGAAGCTAGCTCCAGTACCGTACCTTTAGAAAACCTGCTTCCGAGCACCAACATTTGGATGGAGCAGCTCAAGCCATTCTTTGATCTACCCATTAATTCGGTTCTCTCCATCAGCAGCCCTATTGGTGGAGCTACTACCTTGTCCAATTCGTCTCACACTCTTACCAAAAAGACCCTCCGCGTGCCTCGTGACAGACGCGGACGCTCTATTCCCGCACGAATGGCCATTTACCTGTCACTGCTGACCACCGAGGGCATAGACCTGGCCAAGCTCCCTTCACAATTTCTAGTTGAGCTTCTATATCTCCAGTGTATAACTGTCCAGCTCGTCTCGGATCAAATCACGCTCGGGGATAGGAATGGTCTTTTCTTCAACCTCGATAGCGAGGAAAGCATGCGAGAAGTGGACACCGTAATCACCTCTCTACGATTACTACTCAACAAATACACAGCAGAGAAGGAATGGTGGGTGACTGGAAAGGGAGACTCCGAAACAGAACTGATTCGTGAACTGGCCAATCTTTTGGTTCAGCAGTCAAGGTCGCTTTCGCCCTCCGCTGCTTACAGTTCCCGGGCCCTTAGCGACCTTCTCCAAGCAACTGCAGAAGCGCAAGGCTTGTCTTCTTCTCTGGAAGAGCATTTTGTCAAATCCGAATATCTCAAGTCTACACCCGACACTGTTCTTGTCAGTGCTGCCATTCTTGCAGGACTTGGCGAGTCTCTGCAGGCTTCAAAACAAATTAGTAACTTTTGCAATCGGCTTGTTAGCGACGTGGCCGGTGCATCGGCCGACGGCGATAGAACAAAGTCGATATTGTCGCTTCTCACTCTCTGCTCTCGGCTGTACGAATCCGGGGGATTGCCTGTTGCAAACAACCGCATAGTGTTTGCCGTGCGTCAGATCACCAGCTGGCTCGAGGAGCCTGAGCTTCTGGATGCTCAGATTTCCACCGAGATCTGCCGCGCTCTCGCCCGCCTACTTCCCTGCATGAAAGACGTATACGGCTCGTATTGGGAGAAGACGGTCACTTTTTGTCTTGACACATGGCGCAATGAATCCGAATTCGACCTTGAGGACCTGCTGCCGCTGGTGCATGCGTCGCTGAAACTAGGACGGGCCCTGGAAACCATTTCAGAGCCAAATGATGACATGGAGGACGCGCTCAAGGATCTTGACACTGACAAGCCAACGGCTCTGGTGGACCTTATGAAGCTTCTCCGTGACGTGGACTCCCCTGCGGCTGAAATTGTGACGACGGTTTTGTCAAGAGAGGTAGGCAAGATCACGGTGCGGCAAATCCCTGATTTAGGCGATATATACCCCCTCGTTGCTTCCGAATCTCGAGACATCCAGACAGCCGCCTTTGGTTTACTGCACCGAGCGATCCCAGTACAGCAGGAACAAGCATCTGTAGACGTGCTGTTGGATAAGATGGACGCTCGACTACCCGACGAACTGCTTTCTCTGCTTCTGGATGCACCCACGCTGGAAAGCTACTCAGACGAGAGTCTCACGCAGTTCCCGCTGTCCATTCGCTGTTACCTTCTTTCATGGAAGCTCGTCTTTGACGCATTTTCAGGTGCATCATTCAAAGTACGAAATGACTTTGCCGAGAATCTGAAGACGGAAAACTATGTCGGCCCGTTGCTCGACTTTACATTTGACGTGCTCGGTCACTCGGCGGCGCATGCCTTGAACCTGGACAAGGAGAACCTCTCGTCGAAGCACATTTACAACTACGATGTTACGCTTGCCGACGCTGACACGGAAGAAAAGAGCATGCAGTGGCTCCTGGTCCATCTGTATTACCTAGTTCTCAAGTATACCCCCGGCCTGTTTCGTGCCTGGTATATTGACTGCCGGTCCAAGCAAACGCGCATCGCTGTCGAGGCGTGGACGACCAAGTACTACTCGCCGCTGATTATCGGCGACAACCTGGACGAGGTACAACAGTGGGCAGATACGCAGGAGCCGCCCGCTATGGACGAGCAGGAGCTGCAAGTCCGCGTCTCCAAGGCGGCGCGCGAGGTGACGGCTGGCTACGAGGTGGATGAGTCGCAGGCCTCGATTGTCATCAAGGTGCCCGCCAGCTACCCCATTGAAGGCGTGACCGTCTCGAGCCTGAGCCGCGTAGCCGTTACGGATCGCAAATGGCAGAGCTGGATCATGACGACACAGGGCGTCATTACCTTTTCCAACGGCAACATTATAGATGGCCTGCAAGTGTTCAAGCGCAACATTATCGGCGCGCTCAAGGGCCAGTCCGAGTGCGCCATTTGCTACAGCATCATCTCGACGGACAAGCGCATGCCAGACAAGCGCTGCACGACGTGCAAGAACCTGTTTCACAGAACCTGTCTGTACAAGTGGTTCCAGAGCAGTAACCAGAACACGTGTCCGCTGTGCAGAAACCCAATTGACTACCTGGGCGCGGACACGCAAAAGAGACGGTAGTAAAGATCCGGGGGGTGGTAGAGCAAAGTATATAGACATGATTTGTCACGATTTACATTATCCAATGCATTTGTATTGTAAGAGCTGCACCGTGTTAGCGTTTTTCTCGTGACTTGTAAGATCTGTTGTCTAGGACGCACCTCTTTAGCTGTGGCGCGCTTGCTGAAGCGCACCGTCGACTCAATCATCTCTAGCCAGTCCGGCTCAACGTCTGGCAGTATCTCCCGCCAGGACCTCTGCGGAAAGACGGTCCACATCTCAAACGGCGACACCTGGAACTCCCGCGCCTCGGGCCACGTCTCCGGCGTCGGTGTGCCCATGGTCTTGAAGATGCTTAGGATCAGGCCGAGCTGGTTCCCGTCCTCGGACACGGCGCGCGACTCAAACGGCGGCCTCACCGGCGTCGACACGCACTCGGCGAGCATGACGCCCAGCGCCCACACGTCCACCTCTGTCCCGTACGATTTATTCACAAAGAGCACCTCGGGTGCGCGGTACGCGCCCGTGCCAATGTCGAGAATCTTGGCGGTGGCGGGCTCCGCAGCCGTGGACAGCGTCGGGTGCCACGCGGTGCCGAAGTCGGTCAAGTACGCGGGGCCTTGGGGCGCGTCCAGCAGGACGGCCGAGGGCTTCACGTCGCGGTGAATGATGCCCAGCTCGTGAATGTGCGCGAGCGCGCGGACCACGTCGGCAAAGATGGCCTGGACGTGCGTCCGCGGCAGAGATGCCCCGCGTGGCGCGGACAGGAGCAGCGCGTCGAGCGTGAGCGGCTTGTAGGGGAAGGCGAGGACTTGCTGCTGGGACTGGTCGCGAAAGGCGGAGAGGAGCGGGATGCAGGGCGGGCGGAGGAGGCGCAGGATGCGAATCTCGCGCTGGGGGTCGTGCGGCGGCAGCGGGTGGTGCGCGGTGATGACCTTGAGTGCCGTGGCGCCGTCGGCGGTGCGGTAGACGGTCGAGGTGACGCCGTCGGCGATGGGGGTGCAGTTGGAAAAGGGACCGATGCGTGTGTCGCCGGGTGCAGATGAGGCGTCACCTGCGGCAGCAGCGGTGGCGGCGGATGCCGGGGTGCTGGCGGCGATGGCGGCCTGGCATTCGGCAGTGTAGTCATCCTTTGAGCGTGGATCGTGAGTATACGAGACTGTAGTTACCGGGAGGAATCTGGACTTACCCGAGATGCTGCATCTGTGTACGCGGCCTGCTCAATGGCCATGGCGGTGCTCATCGAGCCGTCCGGCAGTGCTTCTTGGCTGGGGAGCGTCGGTTGGGGAGTACATGGCAAGGTGGACGGGACGGCTTACATGGATCGCACGGTGCCATAGCGATCAGTGGCAGAGACGGTTGAATGCCAGTCGTGATGCGTGGTGGCCATGGTGGTGTGATAAAGATGGCATGATGGTGGTGATGGCTGCACTGCGAGGACCTGGTAATGGCAGTGGGGGAGGGCATTGGGATCACGACAGCAAGAATAATAAAGGCGGTCTTAAATGATGGACTGAACTAAAGCAAATTCAACGGATTTCACTGTGATTTAATTTCTCTTGTATCATGTTTCTAATGTAATCTTTTGCTTTTTCAGCTATTATAAAAATGAGAGACAAATGAGACAAACGCAAGGGATCAAAGTGCCGCTGCTGTAGATGCGCTAAAAAAGCTTGCTGGACAGCGCTGTGGAATGCTGCTAACGGTCCCGGCAGCGCTAGCTCGGAGCGCCGGCAGGCCGCTTTCAGGCGCTGAGATATGGATGTGACGGTTGTGGCTTGCTGCAAAATTCGAAAAACTCGAGATCAATGTAAGCTGAAATAAGAGTTTAACGAGATTTATTAGCGCACGACCAAAGCTTAATCGATGAATCGTCAATAATAAAGTGAGAATGATTGACCCGAAAAAAGCACCACCGTTCACGTCAAGCTCCAGAGGAGCACGTCTCCACAATTAACTAGCCTCATCCCAGAGAGAGCTCTTTCCCTCGCCCCCCAGACCTCCAACAATTCATCGTCATGATCAAGACACTCTAACAAGCAACACACCAGCCCGAGAAAGAGCCCTCGTTCCTCTGCGCCTTCCCGTGGGAATCGCCGTCGTCCCGCCGCGAATCTCCCACCCTTTTTTCTGGCCTGCCTCATCGACCTCGTCCTCGTTTCTTGGTTTTTTCTTGCAACGCCCTATATCTACTGAGTATCTGTATTCCCGCCGCCGCCGGGCGCCGCAGCCAACTCCCTACAACAAGGAAAACCCCCCCGCAATGGATGACCTCGCCAGGGCCGAGTACCCGGCCATGCTGGTGCGTCTGCTCTTTTTTCCTTTGCCGCAGCTCCTGTGCTCTTGTAGCAATGGCTCAAGGCCTAGTTTCGTGGTGTTGGCCTTTGTGTGTCGCTGACTGTCTTGCTTTAGCCGCATCTCCAGCCGAATCAGGCTGCACAGGTCCTCAACGACCGAGTCAAGCGCATCGGCAAGGTAAACAACGAAATCGCCGACTGGCTTCAGGTACGACCGCCTCAATCAAAATCCCCTTGCTTTGATGCGTGCTTCGCTTTGTGTCGGCACAATCATTTCGTCTTCCTCGTCGCAATACTGACTGCTGTCTTGTCTAGGAGCGCCGTCGCATCGAAGAACAATACGTCGCCAGTCTGCGCAAGCTTGCCCAATTCAGAGTCCCCAATGCGCAGTCAGAGCTTGGGTATGTCATTAAATACCAATCCGTCACGTTCATTACATTTTTCGTGCTAATCCTGCCGGCGCAGCGCCTTCCAAACGCCTTGGGCTCGCATCATCGGTGCCGTGGAGCGCATCGCCCAATCCCATCACCAATTCGCCGACGGTATCGAGCGCGACGTCGAGCTGCCCCTCCGCGGCTTCCAGCAGCGAAACGACGTACAAAATATCCATACAATATCTGCCAATCTGACCAATCTCGGCAAGGACCTCGAGGACGCCCGCCACCAGGCCGACAAGCTGAGCAAAAAGGGCAGCAAGACCAGCGCCCAGAAAATCGACGCTGCTTCTACGAGACTCGAGTTGGCTCAGCAGGAGTGGGATTCGCAGGCGCCCTTTGTCTTTGAGACGCTGCAGGCCCTCGACGAGTCCCGCGTTAACCAGCTTCGAGACGTTCTCACGCAGTACCAGACGCACGAGTCCGACCAGGCGCAACGAACACAGACCATTGCTGGCGAGGCGCTCGCCGTTACCATTGAAATTGAAACAGAGTCGGAGATTCGCGGTTTCGTTCAAACCACTATTGGCGACCGGCCGGCCGCCCCCACTAGAAGCTCGACACGACGCTCATCCGTTGGGCCTGCTGCAAATAACGCCGTCCAAGCTCCAGGTACAGCGCCTTCTGTCAATCGCGAAACTACGAACAACCACAATCACCTCACCCCTACGCCCTCTGTTCCGCATTCAGTGCCCGAGGAGGACTCCTTTAATCCATCACCGCCACCTCAAAAAGGTATGCAAAATTGCGTGTCTAATACCATTCATGCTATGCACAAAGGAGCCCCACTGCTAACGTCACCTAGAGTCCAAGCTTCGACGACTCGGTACCATCCTCGGCGCCGGAAGACGTCGCCAGAGTGTCCACGGCTTTGGACAACTTGGATCTCAGAAAGCTGGTGCTCCTAGTTTCGGGCGCCTTGGCAGTAGCGGCCGTGGCATATCACCCCGGGCCTCGGCCAGCAACCTCAACGAATCGTCCAGACTGTCTTCTCTCGCTGAAGATGGACCCGTCTCGCCCATCCGCCCAAAGACTGGCGGTGACAGACCTAACGGCCTCGCCGACGTTGATGCCGACGTATCCGCTCTACCAGCTCCGACCGGCTTTAATGGAACCTCGACCGGCCACACTGAGCCATCATCACAAGCCCCCGCCGCCCGGGCCTCATCGCCGCAAAAAGACGCCGAGGGCTTCACCGTTCGGGCGCCCATGGACGATCCGATCAGCGAAGCCCAGAAAGAAGCTGCCAGCGATGATTCTGAGCAGCCGTTCAAGCTGAGCATACAGAACCAGCCGATTTCCGAGGAAGATCCAGACGAGAAGCAGGCTGCCCTCTCCAGCGTGGCCAACACACTCAAGCTCAATTCGACTGCGCAGCGCTCCCGCACAATTCGCGGCCGCCGGGACGTCAGAAATACCATCTATAGCCCGGCAGGCGGCCTGCCCGAAGCGCTCTCCGACAGCTCCCTGGCCTCCCTTCCGCCGCCGTCTAGGCCCATTGCGGCCTCTTCGATTCTGGCCTCGGAGCCAAGCACCACTGGTGTCTCTGATTCGCAGTCTGTCCGATCGGGCACCTCTCTCGGCAACTTTGCCCACATTAAACACCCAGACATGCACGAGCCCGGCCTCAACTCGTCCATTATCGAAACCGTATCTGCTCAATTCGAGGACGGCGAGATTCAAAGCGTTTCAATTGCTGGAGAAATTGCCTTTGCCTACAATCGCAACAGCACCAACGACAAGAGTAAGAAAATTCCAAACATCACTACACCTGCATCCGTGATACTAACTTTCCAAGCCCATGAAACCATTCGTATCAACAACTTTACCCGTCTAGAAAAGATTGGTCCCAATCGCATTTTTGTGCAAAACGCATCGACGGAGCAGCCCGACCAGTTTTCCCTCGATCTCACCCACATCCCCAAGACGTCGACGGCGTTTTCCTACCGCGTCTTTGCTGACGACACCACTAACAACACGCAGGCGCTCAGCGCCTTTGTGCCCCTGCTCCTCAAGCCCGCGTGGAAGCCCCAAGGCGATAAGCTCGGCCTGCTGCTGCAATACCGGCGCAATCCGGCCTGCACGCTCCCCTCTGACGGCGGGCCGCTCACGCTGCACAACGTCGTCGTCGTCGCCACCTACGAGGGCCGCGCGTCCGGCGCCCAGACCAAGCCCAGCGGCACGCACCTCAAAGATAAGCACCTCGTCTACTGGCGTCTCGGCGATGTGACTCTCTCTGAAGACGTCGACGCCGCGCAAAAGCTGGTTTGCCGTGTGATTGGTGGCGGCGACGGCACGGAACTCAGACCCGGGCGCGTAGAGGTCCGCTGGGAGTATGTCTCCTCTGCTGCCGGAAATGCGCCGGCCGCGGCATCGGGCATTTCGGTCGCGCGCTTGGTGGAGGATGTCAAGGGCAAGGGTAAAGACGTAACTGCCGCCGCCGCCAGTGATCCGTTTGCCGACGCCGATGTGCCGGCGGAAGAGAGCGCACAGACGTGGATTGACGTGCCTCTGACGAGAAAGCTCGTCAGTGGCAGATATGAAAGCAAGTAATGCGAAAACATGTCACTGTCGGCGCTGTTTCTTTTCTTCCCTCTTTTCTTCCCTTGTCCACTTCTCTGGTTATTGTTGGTTGTATGCGTTAGGAACGCTTCATATTCTTTTATCAACTGTACATGGGAGCAGCACGTCGTTAATTCTTCCCTTTTCTTTTCTGCACATCACTTTTCTACATCATCGTCTACAGCTTGACAAACTTTGGTTTCCCTGCTTGTTCTTTCTGTTTTATCTTGCACCCGCAAGCCGTACACCTTTTTGTCATCTTCTTGTCAACCCCTTTCGAGCGCCATTGGTTGATAGCTACCCCGACTCGGGACTTTTGTCCCTCTTCTCGTATCATCATTTGTATCATGCAGCCTTGTTGTGTATCGAAAAGTTTGTAGATTCAAGAAACAATCTTATAAAGAGAATCGTTATACATCTAATTGATTATATTGAGATCCATGGTATAGAGATGACCTTGTAGTTAGTCTCGCCTTTCGAAATAGAGTTCAACGCCCCAAAATATGCTAATATTTGTTTTCCCGTTTCCAGTACAGGAGCATGATACAGATTTCCAAAAACACAACCCTCACGTATCCAGTACACACGCTGTGAACATTTTCTTCTACTGCTGCTGCTGCTCCTTTGCATTATTGTACTCCTCGTAAAACTCGAGCGTCAGCGCAGCCAGGAACCCCGGGATGCACCCCTTTTCGCGGACCCAGAAGCCAATCTGGTCAGCGATGCGCTGCGCAAACTTGCTCTTGGGCCCGCCGCCGACCTTCATGGTGCCGCGCTCGCCGTCAAACACAATCGAGTTTTCGTGCTCGTCCGTCTGCGACGGGTAAAAGGTGCTCTCGACGCGCATCTTGCCGTTGGGGATAAACGTCACCGTCCAGCCGAGCGTCGAAAAGATGGCCTCCTTGAACTCGTGCGACTTGCTGCCCCAGACCTCCTTGAGGCGGCGCGCCGACTTTTGCGCCGATGCCGTCTCGGCCTTGGCGGCGGCAATTTCGCGCTCCATGGCACCGAGCACCGATGTGGGAATGTACGCCACCGTCGTGGCCTTGCCGTGCTTGGACTTGAGCGTGGCGAGGAGGTCCTTGTTTTCCTTGCGCAACGCGTCGAGCGTCGCGCGCTTGATGGCCTCGTTGTCCGATGTCGGGTTGGAGCGGAGCGAGAGCACGCGTGTCTGACTTTGTGACTTGGCCGCCGTGAGCTGCTCACGACTGATGCGGAGCTCCTTGGCTTGCATAGCCAGCTTGGCCTGCAGGCTAGTCAGCTCTTCTTGCAGGCTACGAGTCTTGCGCGTCAGCTGTCCGAGCTGCTCGCTACTGTCATCGCTGGCGTGGGGACGCTTGGATCCCGCGTGCGGCTGTGGTGTGCTGGGTGCAACGGGAGCGGGTTCCGTGGAGGAGAGTTGAGCATGAACGGTTTGCAGCTCAGTCTTATAGCTGTCCACCAGAGCTTCGAGTTCTTGTACGCGATTAGCGCGCACCTCGTCAAACTGCTCAGGCTGCATGGTCTGATCCTCCGTATCAAAGGCTTTGAGCTGAGCACGAAGGTATTCAACCTCTTTGAAGGCGAGAGCCTTTTGACGCTCGAGACGCATGCGAGACTTGTCTGTAGAAGTGGCGTTGGCCGACACCCTGGCACTTTCCAAATCCTCTAGCAGCTGTTTTCTTTCCTGCTCGAATGACTGAATTGTGTTTTGTAGGGCAGTTATTTCGCCGCGCAGAGTCCCAATTTGATCGGCATAGCTTGCCGTGGTATAGCGCTCTTCTGCCAATGCACGTGCCAACGCTTCCGGGGAATCGAACTCGGCCGCGCCAGTGCTTGTCGAATTATCGAGATACGAGGTCCATGAGCGTCTCTCATCTTCCAGGCGCTGCCGTTGTAGCCTAGCTTCAGCTAGTTCGGCCTCGAGCATCTCAGCAGCTTCCACTTTGCGCTGCAGTGATCTCTTTTCTTCCTCAACAACCTCAACAGCCTTGTTGATAGAGCGTAGGTGCTTCAGCTCGGAAAGTTGTTCACGATTCGTGCTTTCAAGGGTACGAATGTGATGCACCTGCTCCGACAACTCGCGTTTTATGGCCTGCATTGTGTCTGCGTCTCCGGCTTGCGCCTTTAGACGTAGCACGTCGGCTTCGAGGGCCGCGACTTGCGCATCACGCTCCGCGACCTGAGCTTGGGTCCTTTGAAGAACTTCCTCGCGTGCGTCGCTTTCGTGGCCGTAGTCCTCAGTCGCTCGTTGTAGTGCAGCTACCTGCGTTTCCAGGTCAGCAAGCTTCTTCTTGCTGATTCGTTCCGCATCGTCTTTGGCAATGATCAGATCCTGCAGCTGCTCTTGGGCGAGATTGGCCTCATCCTGTGCAGCACGATACTTGCGCTCCATATCCTTGGTAGACTGTTCACCACCATCTTTCAGAGCATCGAGCTCGGAGCGCATTTCCTCGAGCAATGCCTCTAGTCGGCTTTGCGCAGCTTCTGCGACCTGTCGCTTTTGGGACTCATCCTGCTCTCGCCGTTTCGCCTGCTCAACCTTGTTGTTTTGTTGCGATAGAGCTATTTCCTTTTCCGAGTCGGCTGTTTGCATGCGGTACTGCAGCGTGCCAATCTCGGCCTTGAGGGACTCGATCTCTCTCCTGTATTTTTCATATTCGTCGGCATCGGGCGGCGCGAGGTTCTCTTTGATGCTATCGCGAGAGCTCGGCCGTGTCGAGTCGGCTTGGCTGGGGCTGCGCTGGGACGATGCCCGTTGGTTGGAATCGGCACCGGTGAGCGGGTTGCGGGATGACTGCTTGCTGACGCGAAAGGACCCAGGCTATAGGCGATTAGATGCTTCTTTTTGGCGTGAATTACGCAGAGATGCATTCCGTGAAACTTACTCTTAGAAATTGGGGTGCACTAGGCAGTGACGATGTGCTCGCGCGCATTCGTGAAGAAGCCGTCGCAGCTGTTGCCTGGCGACTTGAGGGACGCTCCCGAGACTGAGGCGTAGTGCGTCTCATTGTAAGGATAACGCGACCATGTGAAGCACTAGAGGGCGAAGCGCTGCACGATTTGAGATGGTGTGATGGTCGGGTACTTTTTTCGCGATACAGGTTTCGATAATCAAGACTTGGTGGCGTGTGGCATGTAAACAAAAGCAGGCGCTCGTCCAGAGAGCCGCGGTGGGGCAGCCTTTTATGCCGAGTGCTTGCGACAGAGGACAGAGGGCTCGCTGGCAGCTGGCGGCTGGCAGCTGGCAGCATGTTTGCACTCGAGCTCGCACTTGAGGCTTTACAACTATGTGTGCGTGCAAACGCGCACAATCACGTGAAATGCTTTCAAAATATTAATCTTCTTCTTTTCGAGATGCCCTCGCTTTCTACTCGTGTGCAGCCCCAAAATATTGAATGATTTCCTCTTGGACAACACCACCCTCTTCAAATGCAAGTCACGCCCCTGGCCGGAAAGAGAATAAAGTCAGGCAACCTTGGCTCCATCTACATACGGGTGCCCCGTCCTCGCCAGCCCGCCGCTGCCCGCCTAACCCTGCGTGCCTGCTAGCGTGTTCAATCTGTCCCTTGGAAAAAAGGCTCGTCCCCTAATAAAGGTTAACTAACACAAGGGTAGCAAATTTCCTTGCAGCGCGCCTCCTGGGCACTAATACGACGTCTGAGTGGACACCTTTGCGGCTTCGACTCCCTAATAATAATAATCTGCGCCATCTCGACTCAACTCTGCCTCCTCGCATTCTCTTCTCCTGACGACGTTCTTTACCCGCTCTGTTCGCTTCTTCGTCTCTCGCTACATCTCGTCTTTCTTTCACCCTCTTCATCTGAATCGGCAGTAACACTCTATTAATCATGGCGTCCGTATCTGAGTCGGCGCTTGTCGCCATTGCCGCCCAGCTTAGCCAGGTCATGGGCGCTCTCGAGAAGCAGGTGGGTTGCATCCTGTGTACTATGTTTTTGCCGTCGAGGGGTCGTCGGGAGTCGCTATCGCTGTCGCACCGCCGCGCACCCCTATGTGCGCAAACGTCAATGATTGCGATACACTGACACGCTATAGAATAATGAGCTTTCCGAGCTTCGCAACGAGTGCTCTGCTCTGCGCACCCAGAATGCCAACATGGAGCGTCTCCTCCAGGACAATGCCGTAGGTGATGCCTTACTCCTTTCTCGATATTGTTGCCCCACTCTGCAATAACCCATGCGCCTGGCCTCACTGAGTGTTCAATACTTGTCGCGAATCGATCACCGCTATCGCGATTTCTCATTCTTTGCCAATCCGAGGTCGGTCTTGCTGCACATTTCATACTGACCCGTTACAGTCCAGATACGACAACCGCAACCTCAGCCTCTCCCACCCCTCCCCCGCCTTGGAGACCTCATCGCCCTTCCTCTCGGCCACGTCTCTCCCTCGCGTGACCTCTACTCTCACCTTCAATCCTCCTGGCGACCAGCCTCTCTTCACTACCGCCTCACCCGCCTATGAGATTCCTGGCTTCTACGTCGTCATCCCCGCTGGCGGTGCCGGCACCCGTCTCTGGCCTCTGTCCCGCAAGAACCACCCCAAGTTCCTGCTCGATGTCTCTCTCTCTGGCCGCTCCATGCTGCAGGCCACCTGGAACCGTCTTGTTCCCCTGACTGGCTCCTCCCGCATGGCTGTCGTTGCCGGTCCTGCTCACGCCGAGGCCATCAAGGGCCAGCTCCCCCAGCTAGAGAACGACAATCTTTTCACCGAGCCGGGTCCCAAGGACTCCATGGCCGCCATTGGTCTCGCCGCCGCCATTCTCGCCAATCGTGACCCCGATGCCATTATTGGTTCCTTTGCTGCTGATCACATGATCTCCGGCGAAGATGCTTTCCTTGGGGCCGTGCGCGAAGCCGCCAACGTGGCGAAGTCTGGCTACCTCGTTACTATCGGTATCGCGCCGTCTCACCCCGCCACCGGCTTCGGTTATGTCCAGCTCGGAAAGTCTCTCAACGACCATGGCGCTCCCAGCGCCCGTCTCGTCAGCTCGTTCAAGGAGAAGCCCGACGCTCGCACCGCCGCCAAGTACCTCGCCTCCGGTGAGTACCGCTGGAACGCCGGTATGTTCGTCACCCGCGCTGCTACCCTCATGGAGCTTGTGCTGGAGTACTGCCCTGAGCTCCACGCTGGTTTGGTCAAGATTGCCAAGGTCTGGGACAACGAGGTTGAGCGTGCCAGCGTCCTCGCTGAGGTCTGGCCTACCCTCGAGACCATTGCCATTGACAATGCTATTGCTGAGCCGGCTGCTGCTAAGGGTAAGGTTGCCGTCATTCCCGCCACTTTCGGTTGGGACGATGTCGGTGACTTTTCCTCCCTCTCCGAGATGCTTCCCGCCGAGGCCAACGCTCCTCGTGTTCTTGGTGACAGCGAACTCGTCGTTTCCGAACAGACCTTTGGTGGCATCATTGTTCCCGGCTCCGGCCGTCTTGTTGCTTGTTTGGGTGTTGACGATCTGGTCATTATCGACGTTCCCGATGCGCTCATGGTGACGACGCGCGCTCGTTCGCAAGAAGTCAAGACGCTTGTCAAGAAGGCCCAGCGGGCTGGTTTCGCCAACCTTATGTAGAGACGTTGTATTGATGAAGTGTCATGGGTCCTGTGGCATAAAGTAACTGAAGATGATGCTTGCCATTGGGCAAGCGCTAATATATGGCATCTTGGGAAAGGTATTTCAGCTGTAATTTATAGTAGCGTGCTAGCTAATCAATCACTTCACTTCTCTGGTAATGCAAGAGCTTTAACCTTGTGCTAGTACCCGACCAAACATGTCGCTCATCTGCCTCGCGAATGGTATCGAGAAACTGGCGAGTATCCGAAGAGTCCTTTGGTCTGTTCAAGTAAATAGGCGACGGCCCCCTAACGCTATGACTGTCAATCTTGCGCTAGGTATCATTCGTCTACATTATGAAAGTCGTTGAAAATGCAGAACTTTCACTACATCTTTCTCAGGGAAGTTTAAGGTGAATAGTTCCGTGAGAGGTCGCTCTGTGTCACATCAAAGTCAGGTCTATCCTATTACTATGAAACGGCTAGGCCAAAACTCCAGTAGCGAGCCGCAGCCTCGACTACACATAATGACGTTTCCTATTATACGAAATTTGAGGCGCTAAAAACTACTATAACTAACAATTTTTGACCCTTTCGTCACAGTTTTGCAGATATTGATCAGTGAGGCTGTCGTCCAAGGCTGCCATTCCCGCCGTAACCACGTAAACCTCCAAGATCAGTCGCGGTAATACGTAAGATCGGTTGCGGTAATACGTAAGTATTGACAAGCCACTCGCAGCCACACGGCGAGCCTTGAACGCCGGCGCGCTAGCAGAGTCTGGGCCGCGATATTTACGGTCTGCAGCAACTATATCAAATCATATTACGGAGATTGCAGGTCAAAATTTTTTACCCTAGCAAATTCATAAAAAGCCGCTAGTAATACCTGAAGCTTCTGAAGCTGCTAGTCTAGATTCAGGAGCGATCTTCATCGCCTTCCGCCTTGTCGTTCTACCTCAATTCACAGTGATGTTGAGGAACCCTCTCAAATACTTCATCAACACTCTTATTAGCAAACTTCATTCATGGTGCCACCTGTCAGCACACACACGAAGCACGTTACACACGTGATCGCGCTCAAGAACTACACTGTACTACGATGCGGTCTTCAAATGCAAGCAGCACAGGCTTTACGGTCGAGCAGGTCAAACGTAGCATGGCTGCCAAAGACGCCGAAACCTAACCTCGTCCTGGCCGGTCCCCGGCGATGCTCGCCGAAGGCGTTGTTGACCTTTTGATCAAGCATATCAAGAAATAACGAGGATACTTGAGCGACCTATTCCAAAATTACAGAGGACGTTTTCAACGGCCGATGCGGCGAATACGCTGGCTGATCAACATTGAGGCACCTGGGCCATATTCATATGTCTGAAGAAACAGCCCAAAGAAACAGCCCATCGCAGTGCGACGAGCCCCTCGAGCTCCTGCGGGGTCCCAAATAAACTCCTCTGCCAAGAACGGGCTGAAAGACTACACACCTCCACAAGCCTTTGTTGGAAGAAGCAAAATTAAGCACCGAAAGGCAGGGGGCGTGCCTGAATGCCGCGCGATGCCTCTTCAAGAAGGTCGAGATTCTGGGGCAGAGTTTAGAACACTGGATTATGCAACATCCCTGGGGTTGCATTGCGGGTGGACTGACGTTTCTCAGCTCCCCCATTCTCAACATGGGTCCATTGGATTCGAGTTATATGCCAAGAAACCGCTATGATGACCCGGTAGTTGAGTGAATGCTGAGAATGGGCAAACAGCCCAATATGATGGAGCTTGGATCCGTCGAAACAAAGCCAACCGACACTCGAGAAAGGGCTGCAAGCTGTCTGTCACGTCGTCTACCTGATCTCGGAGGATGAAGCTTGTGATCATTTTGTACCTTGCTCCATTATTAGTGTCATGTCGATGTTTCTGGAGGGCCCTTTATGCTTGGTGCCAGTCGACGCTTTGCGGAGAGTCCGCTCCTATATTGTGAACGAGCAGATATTCCACAGCAAAGTAATCACACGGTGAGTTTGAATGGCTTGTATTTGCATGTTGAATTGACAAAACCACCAATCACAGCCATCGAATCTGCATCGAGCCTGCCAAGCGCTGACTCGTTTCTTGGCTGCACCGGGGCATCAAGAGTAGCGATGATCCGATGCGTTTCCGGGACTGTACCATGGCCAGCTCAAGAGGGGCGCGTTTTCAGCTCTTGATATAGACTCGTATTTGATATGCTCGAGGTCATGCTACTGTGCGTTGACTGTTGAGTGGAAAGGCTGGCCGGCGGGTATAAATAGGCAAGGTGAGCCCAAGGAGAGAAGAAGTTTGACAGCGTACCAATCACTCTACTTCCCAATCATTCACCAAACTCTTCCACTTGTTCCATCAATTGTTCAGCACGATTCATAGCTACTTGACAAGATGAAGTTTGCCATTGCCACCGCTTTTCTCGCTGCTTGCGCCAGCGCTGTTGAGATGAAGGCTTGCAGCGGAACCAACATGAGCGGTTCTTGCACTGCCAAGGTACGTGCAACTTGTCCTTGAACAGCTACATTAAACTAACACTGCTTCTTCTAGACTTCCTTGTAAGAGCCTTGTCTCTTCCGTCCACCACCAATGCAGTAACTGACAACAACCAGGGGCTCCCAGTCGGGCAGCTGGAACTCGTACAACTTCCGTGCCTCCACCAACCGCTGTGTTCGTGTCTGCAACGGCTGTAGCGTACGTGGAAAGCACTGATTTTCCGTGGCGTGCAAGAGATTGCTAACAAGCATACAGAGCCTTGGCTACCGCTGCCAGACCTATTCCAACAACAACATCAAGTTTACAAAGTTCATCATCTTTGACTGGGCTGGAGGCAACGGCCCCGACTCTACCACTTGCTGCTAGGTTATGCATAGTTCGTAGAAGTGCACACCAAAATATGCAACATGACGGCAACTTGTCAAGACATTTGATTAGCCTTGGTGCTCTGCTCGTGCAGAGTGCTGCGTGTGACGGCCTGGTCCAATCATGGCTAGCAGGATATAAGCAATGATTTCTAGAATAGTGGATATTCAAGCAAGTATGAGTTGATACTATAAAGACTGGTAAATAAAATCCACAGAGCTGCATAGTATTGCGCTGCCCGACATGCCGACTTAGACGCCCAAGCTCCGGACCCCACGCTCCACTCCCGACCGACAACGGATCCACATCGAAAAGTTGCCTCTTTCCAGCTTCATCTCGACATCCTCAACATCATTACGACTTTTCTGGCCTAGCGACCGCCAACCCCGTCAACGCCAAAGACTGCTACAACTCTCGTACCTCATTCCATCACGACATGATAGTCCAATAAGTACGCCCTTACCCCCCCCTGGATACGCCAGCGCATCGCCGCCCAATCGGGGTCCGACAGCCCCAACTCCAGACCGAGCAAAACATCTCCCCACGACACACACACCAGCCATGACACAACCTGCTGCTGCGTCGACGGCGCCGGTCAACGGCAGCGCCTCGGCGAAGCCCAAAGTCGGTCCTCACCCGGGCTTCATCTCCAGCTCCAACCAGTACTCGTCGGAAACGCGCATCCGGCGCATGTTCCGCAACAACGGCTGCGATCCCGCGCGCGAGGATAACTACCGCCTGCAGGGTGTCCAGCTGATTGAGAATGTGCGGGAGCACCTCAAACTGTATGCCGCAGCCCCAGCTAGAAGCCTTGTCCTGCTCAGCGCTGTTACTAACCTGGTGTCTTGCTCCTCCTCCCAGGCCCGTTCGAACGTTTGATACCGCCTGCATCTACTTTCACAAGTTCCGACTCAACTTTCGCGACGCAGAGTACAACTGCCAGGACGCGGCCCTCGCGTCACTGTTTGTTGCGTGCAAGGTCGAAGACACAATCAAAAAGTCCAAAGATATTCTCGCCGCCGCCTACGCCGTCAAAAATCCTGACAAGCCTGCACCGACCGACGACAAGGTATGACGGAGTAGCATACCCCAGTGCCCCCCCCCCCTTTCACCCTTTCACAAGGACTAAATAAACTGACACCAGTTGTCGTCTAGATGTTTGATCAAAACGGCAAAATCATCATTGGCCTGGAGCGCCTCATCCTCGAGACGATTGGCTTCGACTTCCGCACGCGGTACCCGCAAAAACTACTCGTCAAGATTGTGCGCAGCATCCTCGGCGCGTCCAACGAGGCTGCGCGGGCCTTTTACGCCACCGCGTACGCCATGTGCATCGACATGTACAAGACGTTTGTGCCCGTCAAGCGCACCACCTTTTCCATGGCCATGGCCGTCGTCGAGCTCACCGCGCGCCTCACCGACAGCAGCAGCAGCAGCAACGATGGAGGCGGCGGTGGCGGCGAGCTTCTCAGTCGCGTCGATGCCTTTGCCGCCCAGCGCAGGCAATACGCCCGTGCGCCCGTAATGGAGACGATGCTCGACCTGCTCGACCTCTACGTTCAGCACCACAAAGCCACAAAGCTCGGCGCGCGCTTCGACCTCGCCCGCTTCATCGACATTAAAATCCAACTCAACAAGGACCTCGACGCGTCGTACGCGTCGCGGTATCTGTTTCACTGCCAAAAGTGCGAAATTGACGCGCCCGCGCCCGCGGCGGCGACTACAACGATGACACCAACGACAACAACAACAACCCTAGCGACGACGACGGCTGCGTGGCCGGGCGGCGACTCATCGATGCGTAGGTCGGCACGCGGCCAGGACGGCACGATGCGCTTCGTATTTGACCCCGAGGCAGCCAAGACGGAGCAGGACGCCGTGGCGGTGCACTTCAACGAGGAGTACGAGGAGTACGAGGTGGAGGTGGAGGAACCGGTGCCGCCGCCGCCACCGCCGCCGCCAGAGCAGCCGCGCGGCCCGCGAGACGGTCGTGAGGGCGGCGGGGGTGGACGAGGCCCAGGAGGAGGGCATGGTGGTGGGCGTGGGGGCGGTTACCGCGGCGGTGGGCACAGAGGCCGTGGCGATAGGAAAGGAGAGCCGTACGGAGGCCATCGCGGCGGGGACCGGTATCAAAGAGGACGAAATCGTCATCATTAGCGGGTATGGAAGAGGACGGAATGGTCACCACTCGCACCGCCCCCCCCCCCCCCTTCAGAATGTGTACGACAACAAAAGAGCCGACTGTATTTGTTTGATGTTGTGCGTTTACAAAGTAGCTTGATGACTAGCGTGTACTTTTATATATACATGTCTATATAACCTGTTTACGTTTTGCAAGTGCTACGTCCTTGTCGCTTCTGGCCGTAGCTCCTCGCCTGCGGCATCGCTCGTCTTGACGCTCTCCAGCGCCACCGCCACGTCGTCCGCATCGTCGCTCGCCGGCCCCTCTTTGTGACGCCCCGGCAGCTCGGCGCTCAGCACGCTGCTCGCCCTGCTTATGTCCGCGCTCGCGGGGCTCTGCACGCGCAAACCAATGTCCTTTTCCTCCATGTCGTCCGTTCCCACTGCTGCTGTATCCAGTGCCGCCGGCTCTGCTGCGCCAACAACATCACCACCACCACCACTGCTGACACCCCCCCGCGCATCCGCAAACCGCCACACGACCGACATCTTGTCCAAGCAGCGGCTGCCCTTGCGGCTCGTGCCCTTGATGCCGTCCATGGCATCCCACTCAATCGTAAAGACGCCGTCGGCGTCTGGCGACCCGCCTTGCTCCGGGCCGTTGCCCTCGAAAAAGGCGTTGAACCAGACGTGCGCGACCGACGACACCATGGTGAGGCCGATGCTCTTGTGGGTGCGGTTGCGCCGCTCGACGGCGACGCAGACGTCGCTGGTGGGGACGCGGATGGGCGTCGCGGGCCGGAAGAGGACGGCCATGCCGCCGGGCTCGGCCTCGCTCTTGCGGCTGCTGGCGCTGGTCAGCTTGGACGAGGTGGAAAAGGTCGAGGCGCGCGAGGCGGACGCGGTGGACTCTTGCGTGGGCTGTTTGGGGATGAGGTCCGTCTTGGACTTGGTCGGAGGCTTCATCTCCGCCGCCGCCGTCTCCTTGTTGTCGGGCTTTGCAGCAGCGCCAGTGTCCTCGTTGTTGGTGGCGTCTGCAAATTCGGCCTGCGCCGGCGCCTTGGTGCCCGAGGGGTAGCCGGCCATTTCCCAGACGAGGTCCGAGAGGCCGCCGTCTGCGGGCGCACCGCCCTGCACGACCTGCCGCTCCTGTTTCCGAAACGTGTGCAGCGAGCAAATCCGTTTCCCGTCCTCGCCGAAGCCCTCGACGTCGAGCTTGACGCCGTTGCGCAGGCCCCACGCGTGAATCTCGAGAATCTCAATCGGCCGGTCCGCGTACCGCTTCCCGTGCCTTGTCCAGCGATCGACGTAGCGCACCCACCGCAGCTGCGAGGGTATCGAGACGCCCGCGCCAAACATGGGCCGCATGCGGCGCTCCGTGAACCGCGCCAGCGCGTCCTCGGCGCGCCAGCCCTCCTCCGCGACGAGGTAGCTGACGCTCGCGGTGCCGCTGCGGCCCTTGCCCGCCTTGCAGTGCACCACCACGACGCGATCCGGGTGCCTGTCCTCCGTGGCGGTGCCGCCGACGCCGTCGAGCGCCCCGCCGTGCAGCCAGTGGCGCATGCTGGCCAGGATGCGCGGCATCAGGGAAAACGGCGGCGGGTGGTGGTCCGGGAACGGGTAGTGCCGGATGCGGTCGTAGACGAGGTGGTCTGGATAGCCGGTGCCCTCGGCGCGAAACTCCCAAATGGCCCAGTCGGCGCCGTGCTTGGCGTCGAGAAAGGCGACGAGCTGGTCGAGCGGGTTGCGGTAGGCGCGCTGGGGGTATGTGTGCGAGGGGCCGGAGCTGTGAAGTTGTCAGTCAAGCAATCTCAGACCATGGGGGGAAAGGGAGAGGAGGTCTAGGTGAGTTTGGGGGCGTACGTAGCGATGATGTGGTCAGTCACATAGCAGAGGTCGAGACCGGCCTCTGAGTGGCCCCTGCGCGGGCCGGCGACGAGCTGCCGCAAAAAGGAAGCCATCCAAGACTATTTCTGAGAAGCTTCGTATCAAGTAGTTACCGGGAACACCGAGTGCAAAACATTGGCAGAAAAGTTGTATAGATGTAAACCTGCTTAGCGCCCAGAAGCCTGTGGGAGGCCAGACAGCTCCACGGTCGTGGCGCCTAGCGGTCAAGTCTGAGTCGCAGCAAAGGTGACTCGACAGTATCCTTCTTCATAAATTGATGGATACAGGATTGATGACTATTGGGCTGACCGTTGATGGATTTCCGGCCCCGACCCGTGGTTGTCAAGAGCATAAACTGGTCGGCGATCATCGACGTCACAGATACAGGGAGGGGTACTTGTGTCCTGGCGCGATCGGCGGCCTCCAGCCAAGTAAGTACCTGGACCCCTCCGCCGTAAGCGACGGGTCGATGATGCGAGCGCGTTGGGCCTTTTTAGCGAAGCGGTTGTGCCTTGGTCGCGTGCTAGCTACCGAAGCAATGTACAACGGTATTGTGGCTCAGATTACGATTTTTTTGATATTTCATTAATCAGATAGGTAGTCTGTTCCTAGAGCTAAAAGGGCTACTACTTGTACTGTGACCTGCTCGCTCCACTAATTACACTCCAGCATTTTCAAGACAACCTCACAACTTGGATGGTAGAAATGCATTGCTCGAATGATAAAATGTTTTTTTCTTTGCATTCCTTTTTCAATCACTCAAGTGACTTGTATTACGACTCGTCTTCTAAATCGTGAACGTAGAACGTAGTAATCAGATTCCAGGATTGTTAATCAAGTCCTCAGGTTCAGTATACTATTTGGTTCACGAACAATGCTCCGAAAATATTATAAGCATCAGCAATTCAGACGAGAACACTGTTGATTTCCTTGAAGAAGACTAAATCCCAAGTTCTGGCTGCCTGGAAGTTCCTGAAAAGACGGCCCATGGTCGCGGGGCCCTGAGTCACATATCTCGTTGAGCCATTACCTTGGACCTCATGCACAGCGCTACATTATCGCAATACTCGTATGTTTGATAGTAGCCTAGCCACTGGGTGAAGCTGCATTGGTGTCGTCAGCCGCTACTGCTACAAGAAAGGCTCGAGAAAAAAAAAAGGCTGAAACAAATACGGAATTCGGACCGAGACACTGAGCTTTTAGCCTCTCGGGTCTTGATCCGTAAGACTAGTATATAATCCCGAGTAAACACCAAGCAGCACAATTACCCCCCTTGATATATCTTTCTACAGTATGAGTCTGTTTTAATTCCTTCAGGTTTTTAAAGCACGAGCCTTTGACTTTGATTTCTTCAGGCGGTTTTATCACGCGGACCACAGTAATCGCTGCATATCTATTCATTGAACTCGATGTTTCCTAGAGCTTGGGCAGCTGTGTATTTGTGTCTCGCCAATTTGACTATGAAGTGGTGCCAAGAACCTTCATCCCCCTTAGGTGCTCGACTTGGATACCAGTCTGCTGTACGCCAATCGGACGTGGCTTGTCGCTCCATCGTCCACGGTCGATGAATTAAAGGATGCTGACGCAGTTGAGAGCGACAACATTGATGAGACTTCCCTAGTCAACTTGTCAGTATTTTGCGGAATGCAAAATTAAATTTCAGGACGTTGACTTACCGCCTGACTATTGGTATTGCAGCAGTAGGTCTTCTGATTGCTGTTGCAAGTGTTTCCGATGGCGAGGACGTTGCAGAGAAGCTGACCAACGATGGGAATGGCAGAATTGCAGCAAACGACTTTTCCGTTATTGTTGCCATTTACGTTGCAGGTGCCGCCCGAGGGGGGGTTGCCGCCGGTAGGGGAGGCAACAACAGTAGCAGCCAGTGCAATAGTAGCAAGGGAGAACTTCATTTTGAAAGTGTAAGAAGGTATGTAAGTTGTGTTTTGGGTAGCTGGTATGTTTTGAGATTGTAGAGTGAGTGAGTGATGAAAAGTTGGTATCATTGACGGAAACGCATGCTTTATATAGTTTTCATGGCCCCCTCGGAAGCCCGTCTTTCGCGTCCGCCCAAGTCATATACGTCAGATAATAATCCGCCTACGACAAAAGTGATTGATACTTGTGCAAGCCATGCAACATAGATTCCTTGATGGCATTGGCTGGCCGGGATGTCACGCCCCATCGACTCAGCTTCATCCGGTAGAATGTTATTTGGGCCGCAGATTGGAGGCTGGAGCATCTCTCATGGATGCTGATCATTTCACAAAACGATGCGAGCTGAGAATCGAGCGGAGCTGTCATCTAGACCTCGTCCCATGAATCCTGGCTTGTTGCTCAAGTTCAACGCCACTGGCAGAGATGCCGTTGCCAGGTTTTTGCATCGGACAGTCTGCTTTTGGTCACGTAGGAGATTGCACAGGATAATTCCGTCTCTTCCTTTCCCCTCCTCCCCTTTCCCCTCCTCCCCTTTCCCTTCCTCTTCCTCTTCCTCTTCTGCAACAGCAACAGGGAGGCGAAAGCCTGCTCGTAGACCTCGAGAGGCTGCATGTCGACCTCGTGAGGCTGCATGTCGACCCTCGAGCGCACTCTGCCTTGGTCAAGCCGCCGCCACCAATTTGAGGAAGCAGCTCGACAGCCTCAGCAAGGATAGTGGCTATTTTTTATTGGCACGCTAACCCGGGGATGCCCATCGTGGCACCCCCGGAAAATCTTTGCTACTTTGGTACTGCGGCTTGTCTCCTGCATCGAGGCTGATGGGGAGAGGCCGAGGAGCTTAGGAGCTTTTGGCGTTGGTCATTTTCAGCGCGGTCATCACGCGCTCGCCGCCAGTCTCGACCCCTCCTTGGTGAATGCCATGGCGATAGATCTGGAATCTGGCTCCCCCCCACATCCCTTGCACCAAGTCGTCTTTCACGATTCGGTCACCGGAACGGACCGTCGGCGGGAAGGGAGCTCGACGATTATACTAGGGCCCGCATGCCTGCTATGTGGTAGGGATGCCGTGTCCTTCCTTGACGGAACCTCTTTGTAGGGAAAAGCCACCGACTGTCGTAGAAAATGTAACCTGGTCAGTCTATTGACGTCATTGTAGTCGTGCAGGAGTCGAGATCGCGAGTCAAGGCAAGCTTGCCTTGGTAAAGGAGCAAGCGGCAAGAGCCGAAATATTGCGCTCGCAAAAGCCTTGATCGAGTGCCAAATGACTGATGGTGGCTTCTTTTTTTTGGCGTTTTCGGTACTGGTCGTGCCGTGCCTGTT
The DNA here is from genome assembly GCA_038367545.1 of Beauveria asiatica. Taxonomy (NCBI): domain Eukaryota; kingdom Fungi; phylum Ascomycota; class Sordariomycetes; order Hypocreales; family Cordycipitaceae; genus Beauveria; species Beauveria asiatica. The sequence continues at coordinate 31,594 of JAAHCF010000129.1, read as the reverse complement.
CAAAAGTATCAATCAGCTGCCTCGACCAATCGGTGGTCGCCGCTGTATGTGACTGCGGTGACTTTCCATCACACACACTCCACTTTCAGACCAAGGAAAGATGCATGGCTGATGATGAGGGAAGGGGAAATTATGGCCAGCTGTGATGAATCTGGGGGCGAAAGCAGGTTGCTCCACACTAGCATCGCCAGCATCGCCAAGCACATTCGCAAACTAAACGTTTTTGGCTTTGGCATTCGCGGCTCGTCGGCATTGACACGAGGGTTGTCTCTGAGCTGCGCCGCCACCTCAGCTGAATGTCTTACAGATTTTATATGCACGTGGCGTTCAGTCTATTTGATGTTGACGCAAAACTAGTAAGATGTCTGCAGTAGTGCGATGCAATGCAACAACATCGAGACGGGACGACTCGTGTCGGCAATTCGTCGTTGCCTAACAATTGCTTTGAGCTTGTCTCCATACTTGCGGAACCTATCCGTACCATGCCTCCACTCCATTGTTCTCCTGAGACCGAGCTTTGTTTCTCGTGCCACTGCGGAACAGGGGGGGACTGATACAATGAACTGCAGCCCAACTTCCTACACCTGCTGCTCTTCAGTCACTGAAGTACTGACATCTAGTCAACGGCTGGGTCACCGGCTCCCTCTTTCAATGATGAGAATGTCCTAGAGAAAGCCGACGCCGCACCTATAACCCGTCGAGGTGCGTATCCTAATTGCATCTCGATGAATGATAGGGCTTATAGGGTGAATCAATGCCGGAAAGCCCCAAGGGATCGTCAAACTTGCCGCAAATCTTTGATTCCTTGAGGGATTTCCCGGCGTCATGCATATAGGATAGGGCTGGTGCATGTACGTCAGCCCCTCAGCGGGCCAGGGCGGCATGCGCCGCAGGAAAAGGTCAAATCAATCGCGCCCGAAGCTCAGCGCATCAATGAAGTGGTGGCTGTGCCGAAAGACGCGGCTCTGCAGCACAGGCCTGAGAAAGCCAGGACAGCAGCGCGCCGTCTCGTCAGCGATGAGCTCTCAACCCTATTCAGAGTCATCGGGACGGCAGTTTATGAAAACGTTTGTTCTCGGAGCGCCACTGTCTTGAGAAGCAGTCTGAAAATGAGACTCGCAACGCTGGTCAACGCTGGTATGAATTCCTGTCCTGTGCTGCTTCCTTTGCGTAATTGTCGATAACGTCGGTCAATAGCATGTACTCGGTACGCCTCCAGTAGATCGGCCCTGGTAGTCGAAATGCTAGAACCGTTGCCGAAATACTAGCCCAGAAACGTCGGCAGGTTTTTGTCCTGCAAAGATCAACCCCTTCGAATCTGAACATGCACGGCGTCAGAATCGTCCAAGCCGCAAGCCGGCCGAGGACACCAAGCGAGTGTAGCGGTCGGGGGAGGATGCACTCTGCCAGGCGTGCAAACACGTCGTAGCAGCTGGGTAATGCCGCGACAGTTTACGCAGTTCCTTGACACAGGAACTGTTTCAAAACCGGCCGGATGAGCTCGTGGGGGAGCATTCCGAACATGGTGGCTTTTCTGGTTAGAAAAACCCGTAAAAGCAGAAGTTTCTGTTTGCATTTTGGGGTGCGAATTTGTAACTAGAAGACGGCTGTCGGGGCCGTCTGCAAACGCGGCCAAAAAGTAGTCGCAGTCAACAGGAAGTCAGGCAGATAATGTCAACATTGCAAAGTTGGGCCAACAACACCACCAAAAGCACAAGCCCATCCAATAGATTTCAGGCATCACCAAGCCCGATAGGCCTCTTGTGCCTCATTTGACAGGAAATCCGACCGCGGCCAAGGGCATATACGAATCCACCTTTAGTTGTGTGGTGTAGTTTGGCAATAGACACCGAACATCAAGCAAGCAGTGAAAGGAAGAAAAGGCTTGAGAAGGGATGATAACAAGAACACGAGCGAGAAAAGGAGGCAAAGATGCAAGAAGAGAAAGAAACGAGGTGGAAGGACCAGGTCGAAAGCTGCATAATGGCCGACTCTAGACATGTTCCGCAAGATCATCACTGAAAATGACGGCCAAGGACGGAACTAACATGTATCAAGGAAATTTAATTCATGAACAAGTCATTTACGAATACACTAGTATCCACTGCATACCTTTCTTTTCTTCTTTCCCTCTGATCATCGACATCTACCGCCGTTACCCAGGTGCTGGGCAAGTTGGCCGTCGCCTACATGCCTATGCCTCGCCTCTTCACCCAGGACGTCGAGTCTCTATGTGGTATACTGTTTCCATCGAACAGAAAAAAAACCTGCGTCTTGCCCGAGGACCCAAAACTGTAAACCATAACAATACCATTGAACCCGTGAGCTTCGATTTCTTCATCAAACCGGTTCCATCTTGCTTTTCACCGTAGGCTGACTGCTGATGCGGCAGCCGTATTGGCGACACTGTAGAAGCTAGTTCGCGGCCAGGGATCGAATTCCCGGTCAGTCACCAGCATCCGTGTCGTGATGTTGCGCAGTGCTCGCAGACGCTCAAGCCCAATCATCAGAGTCAAGTAGTCGTCGCCTTCGCGTCGCGCTCAATTGCCTAGGAGGTCTTCTTGGCAGGACCGGCACCGCCAGTGTAACGGCTCAGCTCGGTGGCATCGCGGAACTGACGGGTGTAGTTCTTGACGCTGTCCCAAATTTGGCGGGCCACGGGAGGGGTGCCCTGGGCGGACACGAGAGAGTCGATGCGAACGGCGAGCTGGCCAAAGGTAGTCTGTACATGGCTGTTCTGGGCGTAGCGGGCGCGGAGGAACGTAGTGTAGAGGCCAAGAAGGATCCAGGAGCGGCGTTGGAAGAGAATGGCGGACAGGACGATACGGAACCAGAGCAGAACCTCAAGGCCCGAGACCACAGACATGGATGAGTCGTAGTATTCCTTGACAAAGGCGCCAATTCGGTCAGCCAGTGGGCTGGACGTCTTACGGGGCGAAGCGCCGTCGGCGGTAGGAGGCGCGGGGCTGATGACTGGCAGGAGGTTGGCGCGAACGTAGGTGGCAGCATTGAAGGTGGAATAGACGCAGTAGGGGATGAGCGCGAGAGGGTACTGGGGGGCAATGAGCCAGACGAGGGCCATCACTGGTCATGTTAGCCGAAAAAAATCAAGCGAGTAGGCTTCCTAAGGCCGATTACGTACAGAGGTACTGGATGTTCTCATCGCCAAGGAGGCCGATGACGCCGCCAGGCAGCTGGGTGCCAGTCTTTGCGCGAGACTTCTGGGTCTTGTAGACAACAATGCCGTAGGTGAGGGCGGCAGCAACAAATGAGGTGCGATAACAGAAGACGGCCATACCGCCATAGTAGTTCATGCGCAGCCAGGAAAAGCTGTAGCGGAGAGTGGTGATGATGAGGGTGAGGTGGCTGGAACTCGGTTAGCGGTGTGGATGAGGAGTGCGGCGCATGATGCCGAGTCTGCAAATTTAGAGCCATGTATAGGCGAACGGCGTATGCTTCGACTCAAGCGTTCAGGCAGAGAAGTCAACGTACCCAGCGAACCAGGCAACTGCGACGAAAGATTAGCGGGTGGCTGGGAGGCATCGAGATGAACATGTGCTTACACTGGAGGGTTTGCGCGAGCGCGAGCAGGCGCTCCTGGAGGGGAGCATCGGAACCGGGAGCAGGCATGTTGGACTTCTGCACTCGGCGTGTTTTTGGTAGTCGATGGGCGGACGGTAGTTGGGGGTCGTGTCGTGGACGGAAGTGGCGGCGGTGGGTGAGGCTTGGCTTGTGCTATCCTCGGTCCCAGGCTCACTCGGCGGCTGCAACCGGTCGACAAGGGAAGGGGAAAAAAGACAGACTAAAAGCGTTGAGCAAGAGTATGAAATGAGATACTATATCAGATGACAGCGATGTGGTCGTGGAAAATCGTGCGGCCAGGCTACCGGAAAGATGGTGGGATGCTAACGGAGGATGGAAGAGGAGGAAGAAGACAAGAGGCCAGGGTGGTGACGACTTTGGGGCGGAGTAGTTTGGATTTTGGGCGCTCCGGTTAACCAAGCACACCAAGCTAAGCTCCAAGTTTCCTGGAACAGGCAGGCAGCTTTTTTTTTTCTCGCTCCTTCTAGGTACCTTGGGTGCTTGGACGATTTGTTTGGTGGAGCCAACAGAACCATTGTCAGGCTGCGACTCTTATCTCTAAGTTTTTACAGTTGCCTTTGGATTTTCATCTGGACATGCCGTCACCAGGTTAGTGGCAATTGCTGCTGGGACTTCTCACAGAAATTCTACAACAGGTTTCGCACGGTGCCACTGGCTACAAGATGACCGAACCAGCAGACAGCTTCCAAAGTACCTGATGCAGAGGTAGCTGAATGGTGGGGCGCCAACTTTTGGTGGTGCAGACAGTTTTGGGCGCTAAAATAAAAGCTCGTATGGGCTCTAGCCACTGTAACAGCTTCAGCCACAGCAACGCTGTGGCTCAGTCAATCAATACAGTCAGGGACACGGTGCACACATCTTTTCCTCATTCATCAACCGTGACAAACGAGATGGACCTAGCCTTTCCTCTCTCTATCCGCTTCATGTCGCTGGCGCAACTTTAGGACATGGGTAAGGTGCCCGAGATGCGTGGTAGTCTCCGAGCTTCAAAGCATCTATACCACGCGAGGCGAGGGTCCGTCCCGTCAATCTCACTGATTATCAGCAATATGAGAGAAGCAGCAGCAGCAGCCGTATCGACAACCACACTACTAGCATAAATTCCGGTATCATAAAGCTCGACCACACGATACGCAATCTGTCAATCAAATATTACCGAATGTCCAGATAGTTACACGCCACGTTCACGCTTGCTAAGTCGCCATGAGGTCACGAAGGCGCTGTAACCTTTGACTACGGCCTCATTCCAGCCGCGCGGCAAGACGACTTCTGTCTTGTGACCGGGAAATCGCGCCTGCCTTCCTTGCCTCGGGAAAAACATATAGTTATGCGTCACCAAGATGCTCATCCCTCGCATATCGCGCCACGTTGGACCGTACCAGGAACAATACACAAAGAGCCCAACAAGGCCAGTTTCGATATATTTCTACACATGGCGCCTTGCGAATAGGTGGAAGGACCGTCACGTGCGAGCTCCCATGAATGTATCATGCGCTACCTTGTGCCTGATGCCGTGATTCGGCACGGATGCCTAACTAGGTAGATCGAGGTTGTCCCCCGCTCCGGTGGCGTAATGGCAGTACGAACACCCTCCACCATCCAGCGACCCCGCTTCATCAAACGGCCAGCCTCGCGACGCGAGGGTCCATGGACACTATCTAGAGTTATATTCGGCGCCCGCCAAATTCACTTCGCTTTGTGCCTGCCATTCCTGCGCCTGTGCATCAGTCTTGTTGTAACCAGCACTAGTCAGAGCTTCCGGCACCAGCATGCGGCTCATCAATGTCGAATCTCTCGACATTGAGGAGTTCTTCGGTGATAATGTACCGAAATATGCCATCCTATCCCACACCTGGACTTCCGAAGAGGTGACTTTGCAGGAATGGTCTCATCGGGAGGAGCCATCCATCTCTTCCAAATCTGGCTATCAAAAGATTCTGTCAGCCTGTCGACTGGCAAGCGAGCACCGCCTAAAATACGCCTGGGTCGATACCAATTGTATCGACAAGTCAAGCTCGGCAGAGCTCTCAGAAGCAATCAACAGCATGTTCAACTGGTATCGTAATGCCCAAGTGTGCTTTGCATACCTGCAAGATGTCAAGTTCAAGCCAGCAACTACCGACTTTACTACCAGCTTTCAATCCTCGCGGTGGTTTACACGAGGGTGGACATTGCAGGAGCTCTTGGCTCCTGAGCTTATTCACTTCTATGACAAGGATTGGACGCACATGACCAACAAGAAGCTTTGCCTCGACGCACTTTCCCTCATCACGTCGATACCCAAGCGAGTTCTCGAGTGCCGAGATGAGATACGTGCGGCCAGTATTGCGCAACGCATGTCGTGGCTGTCGCCACGAAAGACGACGCGTCGTGAAGACATGGCATATTGCATGTTCGGTATCTTCGATGTCAACCTGCCACTGTTGTATGGCGAAGGGGACAAGGCATTCTCTCGCCTACAAGAGGAACTGATCCGGTCTTCCCACGACCATACCATATTTTGCTGGACATGGCCAGATGACCTGGCTCATCCAGATTGGGTACCTACACTTGCACCATGCGCTGCGGCGTTTACCAACTCCGGGAAATGTATTAAGCGTTTCAGCACCCACGACATGGGAGACGAGCATGTCGAAAACCCCGTCTTGTTGCCTTTGGAATATTCAGTAACCAATGTCGGAATTCATATACGGGCCCCGGTTCTTTATAGCTCCGAAACTACGTGTCTTTTGCTACTAGACGCAAAGATGGAAGGCATGGATTCCAACACGTGCCTTGCTATTCCACTTCAGCACCCGAGCCGTAACCGGAGGTCGCAGACATTGTTCTGGCGCACCATGCATTTGAATGGTCTTGTTGCCGTACCACATCACTGGGGTGAGCCACGCGACGATATGCGCCTCGCCAAATGGTCAGAAAGACCCACGGATTACGATCAAAGTAATGAATATGGTTCCTTGTCTACCAAACTGGCGCTGGGCTCATTGCCTCTTGCGCCGCTTCCAAGGTTCGCGGTGATGATGCTTTGCCGCGATCAGACCTCATATGACTGGGGAGGAATCGTGTTCCTGGAGGCATCTTGTATCCCAGGGATGTGGTGCCGCAGAGTACGATTGTTCAATACAGGGCGACGTGGAGATTATGTCACCGTCACTGTGCGCGAGCGTCAAGGCGTACCAACGTGGGGCGTAACCGACGCCTCCATCGCCGAACTCGAGCAGGGAGCAACGCATGGCGAGGACACAAGGAGCGAGAAGTCGAAGAGAATATTAGGGTATGGCGATCAACCGGCCGAGAGCCCCTGGGATCGCCTTGTGTTGGCAGATGAGCTGGAGGTGCCTACTGCAGGGCTAGGTCCACTTGCTGGTGTTGCAATATGCCCCATGTTTGTGCGGCCGGTATATTATATGTAGAAGGCGAGAAGTATTTATTAGTGGTAGCATACATGAGCTTGAGCAAGCGCCTTCATCTAGACTTTATTAATATTATCAAAAAGAGTATAGCTTGCATGGTATGGGCCCAGAGGGTAGGAAACCCAGCCTTGATGCCGTCAAGTTACAAATGTATAATGCACAACGTTGATTCGAGAAACAAAACTCCTCCTACCCAACCTCGTTTGGCAGGCCCGGGATCATCAATAGCCATGGCGTCATGATGCTTTGCCTTGTATAATCTACAGGAAGAGGGCGGCGGCGGCGGCGGCAATCAAGCCAAGGGGCGAGAGGGCAACCATGTTACCAGCGCTGGGAGGAGTGGTGCTGGTAGGGGTAGAAGTGGCGCTGCTCGCGGTTCCTGTTGTAATTCGCGTGGTTAGTCGCGCTGTCGCAGGTGTCAAGACTACGAGGGCGGCGGCGAAACTTACTGCTGGAGCTGGTAGAGGAGCTCCTGCTGGAGGCGCTGGAGGAGCGGGAGGCCGACGAAGATGACGAAGCGGACGTGGCCGAGGTGGAGGAGGCAGACGAGGCGGAAGAAGAAGCAGAGGAGGAGGAGGAGGAGGAAGAGTCGGTGGTGGTGGCCGAAGATGACGATGCGGCGCTGCTGGAGGCGCTGGAAGAGGCGCTGGAGGAGGAAGCGCTGGCGGCAGAGGTGGCCGTGGCCGAGCCGGACAGAGGCGGGAACGAAGTAGGGCCAGTGCCAGAGTACTGGAAGATGCTGGTGTAGTCGTTGTTGGCGTTGTCGTCAGAGGCGGTTGCGGGAACGGAGTTGTCGGATACGCGGATGCTGTAGCTGCCAGAGCCAACGTCGCTGAGCGTAATCTTGGCGGAGCTGGTGGCGGACGCTATGGGAACGGAGGGTTAGTCATTGGGATTTTCAATTACTTTCTCTCCAATGGAGAGAGAGCGCGCGCGCGATGTGAGGCAAAAAGGCAAGAGAGAGAGGGGAGAGAACAACGTACAGTCGAGGACCTTGACAGGAAGCTGCTTGTCCTTGGCACCCTGCATCAGGTAAACGGTGCAGCCGGCGGAACAGCCAGAGAGCTCGAGCGTAAACGGCTTGCCCTCCTGGGGGTTAATTGAGGCCGAGTTTGTGATTTGCGGCTTGGCGACGACGCCAGTAGCCAGGGCGAGAGCGGCGGCAGCGAATGAGTACTTCATTTTGAATGATTGATTGAAGAAGCTTTTTGGGAGAGCGGGATAAAGAGGGGATAGAAAAAACAAAGGGCTGTTTCGAGAAAGTTGTTTTGAGAGGAGAGAGGGGAGGGAGAGAGAGGAAATCAGGCGCAGAAGCTTCTTAAACCAGGGTGGGTGTCAGATTTTGGGGGAAGTGGGCAAGAAGTAAGTGGCAAAAGAAGGGCCAAAAACGAAATTACAAAGAGGAGCACCCCCGTTTGTCTAGAATAATGATGGATGATAATAACAATAATAAATAATAACAACGGTCCGGGGTGGCTGCCTGACAGCCTTGACAGGCGAAGACGCCTTGTAATTTTTGCTCAAAGTCGGCGCGATCCCAAAACCAGCAAAGCGGCCAAGAATCAGGAGAAATTGGATTATAGGAGTGGAGAAATGTCTAGCGTGTGATGTTGCTTCAATTCATTCTTTCAGCCGAAAAGCCTCGTCGCCTTGAATAGCTCCAGGCGCTCGCTACCTTTGGTGATGGGGAGGAGGCTGTTGCTCGGCTGCGCAATCAAAGTGTGGGCAAAAGTGACAGATGCAAATGCGAACCATAGCAGGATGTTGTTCGCATAAGAGGTCCCGCTTCTGTGTCGTCTGTAGTTGCGATAGATGAGCAAAGTTTGGGAGACTCCCCTGTTTCTCTCTCTCCCCCCCCCCCATTGGGCGATCCGGGTCTGGACCGTGTAAATAGGGGTCAAAGTTTATTGGCCGCGTGGCGTTGCCCACCACCCACCACCACGTTGCTGCTCTCATTCTCCTCGACAACGGAAACCCGAAATGATGACCCCAAAATCGTTGCAACGGGGATGTATACATATATACACGTATATATAAAAAGACTAAAGTAGAAGAGGAAAGCATTAGTAAATCGCAGCTATCGGGCTGCGATTTCTGCGTGCAACTGTGTGCGACGTGTCGGCAACGCGGCACGGCTAGCCTGTCCAACGAGGCTGTCGATGGACACTCCACACGCTGCGCCTTTTGGTTACGTCGCTCCAAATGGTCAACGAGCTCGGGGTACCTGAATCAAAGGCCCCAATTGGCCCTGACCCCTGGGCTAGCTACCCCATGACTCGACAGCAGGGGGGACCAAGTTTGGCCGAATGCAGCTTGACGAGATAAATAACGCCCTGGCAGTTAGGACATGCCTAAAAGAGTATAGCATGTGGCACGGAGCTAAACCGAAAAAGGATCGCGCGTCGTGATCGGCTTGACCGGGGGCTTTTCAACTTTTTTTTTTACGCGAATCTTGTCATACCAGGGGGAAACCTACAACTGGAATGATATATTTTTTATTATAGTGTTGTAAACTGGGAATGCGAAGAAGAAAAAAAAAGTAAATGATGGGGGGTTCGATGACGTCAGAAAGAAAGAGAGTCTCTTCCTCTGCGAGAGCGTACTTGGATGAGGTTGTTAGGAACGAAAAGTGCTTCGACAAATGGAGAAGCTGGCAAGGCAACCACTTGCGATGGTGATGGCATTTGTTTGAGGAATATGATGCCAATGACGCTCCCGTATGGAGATCAGACAAAGTATGTTTTTGGATCCTAAAAGATCCTAGATGACCCTAAAAAATCGTAAATGGCAAGATCCCACATCATTCTAATGCCTATATCAGCCTTTGACCCCCCGTAAAACTCTATTATCCTGGTCGTTTATATGCATCAGTCTCTCCTTGTCACAGTCGTCCCAACTTACCACGTAGTTCTCAACACCTAGATGTGCCAATTGCCTCTCAAATACGTATTTGTCGCCTCAAACTTTCACCGGCCCCCATATTAGTAGACTAACAATGTCTCCCTCCTCGGGTCTCGGCAGCATGAGTTCGGTGACTTTTTCTATGGCTAAAATTGGCGCACACGAGCCAGGACGCGATCAAAGTTTTGGAACTAGTCGCCTGTTGTCCCGTCATCTGGATATTGGCATTTGTTGACATTGTAGTCGCTTGGCTAGTTGTTGACACCAAAGAACTACTAATACCCACTTTCCGTCATCATCTTGGTTCTCAGAATGATTCATGTCCCGACTACTTGTTATACATTAGCCTGTAGTTATATTTAGAAACTTGGACAGTTCTGAACTTTATATAAAGTATCGCAGTTTGTATACTGGTGTATAGCCTCGCGAAACAATGACCGTTGGCACGGTGTGATGGAGTGGGGGTCAAAGCTACCCGATAGTTCAATTTGCAATAGTCTTTCGACGACAGCCCAGCTGACGACTATCATTTCGAATGGCTGAACCTGTAGACTTTTATTGTATTCTAGATGTACTCCTATCATGATGTCCATGGTCTGCTTCGTTTCGGCTGATATGAAAATCTGCAGAGACGCTACATCGAAAGAGTCACATCGGCAATTGTACATAAAGTGATATGTAATACTTGAATGCAAACAGAGTTCCTGTATGACTCAAGTAGGTAAAATCGGCACGGCAACGCTTCACAGCCGAGTTGAGGGCTGAACGCTCCCATGTATGTGCATGGTGCGCAACTGGTAGCAATTTTGGCGTCGAAGAGACGCTAGCTCTCCATGTGAAGTAGAATTTGTAAAATGCATTATTGGATTAAATTCTTATTGCTTTCTGTTACTTTTGTAGTTACTTCTGCTTCACCATTCGGCGAGTACGTGTAGATTTTTTTGAACCCATTGGGTCGAGGCCACATCTTGTGAGATTGCCGCGGTGATTTGAATGTCTTGTGATTGCATTCACATATTTCCCGTGCATTGACAAAGCTGATAGCGATATGGATCTGTTTTAGAGGAGTCACTGGTATCCTTCAAAAGACAGTATACAATCTGGGTGAATGGATTGAGGTCAAGTTACACTGACGAGCCAGCTTTCACATCATCTAAATAGAAACCATTTGACAAGTCATGAGCGAAAGCAAATGCTTGATGTTTATTCAACTGGGAGAAGGTATGTTACTCCGGGGACCACGCATCTAGTACATGTTTCTTTTCATCATATCGTGACTGTATAAGTTGAATGGCGCGATCCTAGGTCGAGGCCAGCCTGACGCCGAATTGTCGCCACAGCCGATTCGTCGCCGCAAACAGGCCACCTATAGAGTCGGATCCTATATACAGCCTATTGAGAGTATGAGCGTAATTGTCCCTGACGGGGAAACAAGAAAATTTATACGCTGCGCACAGCAGGTATGGCGTATGTTGTGAGCAGAAATCCCAAACCACAAGCAGTGTACCAGTATCGAGCTCGCTGATGAGATGCGCAACACAAAAAGTATCGATTCCCGTTCGGCTACCGATATCAGGCTGCATCTCTCTCATTCATCCAAAGCGCCCATCCACAACCGCCGCCAATCTGCACAGATTCATCTGACAAACCACCCCTCCCTCTCTGTCGATTGCTGCGCCACGCGCCGAAGCCCGACTAGTCATCATCTCATCTTTCGTCAACTATTTAACCATCTGCCCAGTTGGTGGCTCACAATTTTTTTTTGAAGGGGCCCAGTGGCATTGATCAGGCGGTCCGCTTGAGCACACGGCGGTCCGCGCCGTGACGAAAGGCTGATGGCTTGCTCAAGATGTAAGATGTGGCTTTGCGACCGGGTGCAACCGCCTCGTAGCTGAAAGTTGACTCACCGGAGGCGTAAGAACTATGGCAACCCTCGTTAACCTGAGCTTCCCAGAGGCCAGCACACGAACCTGTCTGCTAAGGATGCCGCTGAAAAGTCTCCATGAGAAGAGGCAACATGGCATGGAACAGGTAGATGCTCCGCCTGTCGTCTTATTTTCAGCTTGATGGCCCGCAACAAGAACAATGCGGATCGGTGGGCAGCCGAGGGAGTCTCTCCTACAGCGGCAACGCTAAAGCAGGCATCTTGACTTTCAATATCGCCATGAAGCATCGGTCATCCTTCTCGAAGACGCCAACGTGTGCCAAGCTCAGCCACGGTGCCGAGAATCCGTTGCATCTCGGTGGCGCGTACGATGAACTCGGGCCTCCTGAATATTATGCAGTTGCCGTTGCTGCATCAAGCCAAAGGGTACAACCGGCTGTTCCACCCTTGCACACTATTTAGATCGATGTCTTAGCCTCCTAGGCTGTCGCCTATGCCGCCCTCGAAAAAGCATGGCTGATCAGCCGCCACAATATCGCCCCCCTTTGTCGTCTGACACGTGCAGGCATATTTTTTCCGTTTTCATCCGCATTGCGAGAAGCCGCGCGGGGTATTTTCCGTAGCCGTCGCCAGCCGATCGTCAGACCGAGCCTGGGCGGCATGTCGGAGAAATGCAACAAGGATGCATGGGAGCAATTAGTCACAATGATGACGGGGTCGGCTGCACTTGAATTGGAAATAACCCTGGCAGCTGGGATCAGCTATCAAGACTGTTCTCCCCATCTACCACCACATTGGCCCTCGACATCTGCGGCCACCCGACCAAGTCCAAGAATCCACCTTCTCTGCAACCAGCTCGGCGCAGAAGTTCACCAATACCGTGACGTTTTATCCTGTTCTACAGAATTACTTGCTTGACTAGATCAAGCTGAACTCGTCGCGAGGATGGCTGACCGCGTGCACCGGGTGACCATGTTCAAGATCCCCAACAAGGAGAACCAGGCGAAACTGATTGCCGCCTACGCCAAAGTCGACCAGACCAACCAAAAAGCAAGTTTTTGCCCATGACTGCCAGAGAAAAACATGTCCAATCTGCCTGGTGAGCCTTGGCGAGCCTCGTAGGTTTTGGTGCTCTGCTGGCCCGAGCTCGTCTGCGCCGCTGTCTCTCTCCATGTCTTGAGCTAACACAGCTGTTTTGCTATTTGTGCGACAGGACGGCAAGCCGTACATCAAATCCCTCATCGTCGGCTCTGCGGAAGAGGACCCTCGCTCTCAAGGGTACACTGTGGTGTGCAAGACGGAATTCGCCAGCATGGACGACATGAAGTTTTACGACGACGGATGCCCCGCGCACAGCGAGTTCAAGGCTACTGCCAGGGGCCTTGGCGTCGAGGGCATTATGACGACGTACTTTACGCCAGAGCTGGTTAGGGGATCGTCGTAGAGGAAATTTAGTTTCTACACGCGGCGCCTTGCAGGTTGGAGTTTGCAGATGTAATGACCAGTAGCTCGGGTGCTTTACATGCAAGTCTTGGTCTCTTGATGCACAAGGATGGAATACCGGACAGGCAGAGGCAATATAGGCACAGATACAGGTACTTGGGAGTTGTGAAAGTACACTTGAAGCGATATCAACGTGAACCTGTATCGACGATGTTCCTGAATGCAGATCCACTTGATCTATTAATATGTGATTTTAGTCATTTATTGTTTGCTTTTAGGATAAAATAAAAGTATTACTACCTTATACGGGGCCATTGAATCCTGAATCGCGTTGTTACCTAGACGAGTTAATAGGCGAGGTACAGTGTCGCTCGCATGTCTTGCGCTGCTAGCCGGGAACGCAGGTACACGTTACAGTGACGGCAGGCTCAGTCGAATCGCCGAGCAACAAGGGACAGGTGCAGAGATGACACGTTCTTTTACTAGGTATGCATGCTTATATCTTCCAAGGCGAATTTGTTTCCGTTAGTTTCCTGGCCTGACCGTTCACGACAGGGATCGTCCCCGGCTGCAGCGAGACAAGGTTGGCTTGGGGGCGGGCCTGACAAAATTTGCTGCATTGGGGGCATTTTGAAGAGTGATTCTGATTCTGTCCATCGGACAAATTGTCTACCGAATTACGTACTACTGCGCTAGGCTACGGATTACACAGCCACCGTATGCGACTTGCCGTAGTTACTTGATTGCAGAGACCCTGGATGGTTAGAACCCAGCAAGAGAGTGGGCGAAATCGAGAATCTTGACCGGATCGAGTGTCTGTCTCATTTGCAAAATAGACAGATGGTCAGTAAATAACATGTCCAAATTTTGTCTGCGTAGAAGAGTGGCATCGCCACATGGCAAAGCCGTAGATGGAATACAAGGCTCTTGGCGTGGCGCTGGGCTGACGGCACAAAAATGACTTGGAACTCAGCCTGGCGTCCTTTACCGCTCAATTTCTTGGCCATGGTTCGTTATCTCGTCCGTCTCGAATGAATATTGAGAATCCACCAATCCACTCGTGAGCATCATGAATCAGGCGATGAGGAATTTGGCCGCTTCAAGACGGTCGTTGCTGGCTGGGGGCCATGACCTAGTAACATTATCTATCATTCAGCGCCCCAACGCCACCAAACGCCACATCACACATGTCGCTCGCTTCCATCAACCCGTCTGACAGATTCTTTTGTCTCTTGCCTCTGGCGAGGCTTTTCGACGTTCATAACAGCTGCGCCATCGCAATCCATCACTCATATTCCCGGGGTTCTGTTTCTCAGCCATCCTTCCCTACGCGACGACTAACTAGTGCCACCTTTCCTCGTCCATTCAGACATTGCCCATGGTTGTCGGCATGCAGCAAGCTGGAAAGCCCGGTACGTGAGCCAGCCCCATCCTCTCCAACGACCGCCACCATCGCGCCATCAGCTAACCGTTCGTCTCTTCTCTCGCTCTCTCCCCCCTCAGCGGCTCGAAGCCTGCACGGATGCTGGACTTGCCGCGTCCGCCGCAAAAAGTGCGACGAGCGCAGGTCCGTCTGCACGCCCTGCGCGTCCCTAGACCTAGAATGCCACGGCTACGGCCAGAAGCCCGCTTGGATGGATAATGGCGCCCGGCAGAGGGAAAAGGCGCTGTTCTTCAAGCAGATTGTCTGCGAGAAAAAGGCGAAGAAGGGTAGGCAACGCGCCCAGACCGTCTTCATCGCTCAGTCTCCTCATGACGCGTTTGGCGCCACGCAGGCCGATGTTGCGGCCAACATGATGGACCTGCACAGCGCCTGCGCGATGCCACCGACGGAGCTGAGCTTTGAGCAGATGCACGCGCAAAATTTGGCCATGGCGGCGGTGGCTGACCCGGCCGAATGGAGCACGGCGCCATCAAGCGACATCACCACCGAGTCGGCATCGCCCTTTTTCGGCGGCACCAACGACTACTCGCCCAACTCGACAGGTCTTTACCACAGCATGGACACGGGATCCGGTCCCATGTCTGCACCATTTTTTGCGGACACATCCGGTCCGGAATCCTCGAATCTCCTTGGGTTCTCAGAGGCAGAGGTGTCCTGGGGGGACATCTTGACTGGCTTCGATGAGTTTCTCGACACAGCCTTTCATAAAAATGACATCTCTGCAGGATACGCACCGACAGGCGAAGCCACGGGGCCGCATAACAGCGTGACGCAACAAGCGCCGGTCGCCGCTGCGGCCTTGTCCGCATGGCATCCAGCCAAGGACACGTCCGAGGACGAGGTGCCCGAGGAAGAAGCCGAGGACGTCATTTTTATGCACTTCCTAGACCAAGTATTTTATCTGCAGTACCCTTACTACCTCTCGCGCGACGGCCGCGAACGGGGCTGGCTTTTTTCAATCCTGCGGCGCGTGAAGCCGGCCTACTACGCCACGCTGGCGCAGAGCGAGCGCCATTTCCTGGCGACGGTGCCGCATAACAACGGTATCGCCAACAGCTTGACGCGACGGCGCGCGGGGACGACATACTATGAGCTGGCCATTCACGGAATGCGGTACATAATGGCGGGCGCCAACGGTCGCACGAGCCTTGTGCAGAGCATCGAGGCCTTGACATCACTTTTGCAATTACTGTTTTTGGAGGTGAGTAGCACCTCTCGGGAAATCATTTCGGGTGATTTCGAGCTAATTTCAATGCAATTATAGGGCTTCATGGGCGGCACCGAAAACTGGAAAGACTTGCTACGGGCTGCAGCGACATTAGTGCCTGCGCTGGTCACCGCCCGAAAGTCCACGACGCCTCAGAAGGGGGACGACATGTGCAGTCGCAAACAAAATCGCCATGCAGGACTGTCACCTGAGCTTGGTCGAGCATGCTGCGTGATGCTCGGCTCGTTCGTCTCCCTCGATATCATGGCCGCCGCCTCCACGCGGGGCGAGAACTTTTTGGACATTGACCACGTCAAAGAGCTCGAGAATCTAGGAACCTCTGTGCAGAGCATGATGGGATGCAGCAATACGACCATGGCGCTCATCTGTCAGATTTCAGAGCTGGAACGCTGGAAAAAGGATGCACAGGCCGCGCACAGGCTGTCCATTGTTGACCTCGTCAGGCGCGGGGCCAAGATCGAGGATCGGCTGCGCCAGGAAATGGGGGGCAGCACGGGTGCATCGGCCGAAGCCAGGCTATCGCGGGAGTCGTCGTCGGAGCTGCCGGCGCGCCCGACACACCCCGCAGTCAACAGGGTGTATTTGCTGGCCGCCACCATTTACCTGCACGTCATCCTGTCAGGGGCGCACCCGCACCTGCCAGAGATTAAGCAGGCCGTGGCGGCGGTCCTCGAGGCGCTGATGGATCTGCGGAGCTCTGTGCTGCTGCAGAGCCTCTCGTGGCCATTTTGCGTGGCGGGCTGCTTGGCAACGGAGGATCAGTACAGCTCGTTTCGGCTCCTGTTCTCGGCCACGGCGTCGTGGAACGCGACGAATGGAACCTGGACAGAGGCGTGCAGGATTATCAAGGATTGCTGGTCACGGAGGAGCAGTCCGGATGAGAACTGTGACTGGGCATCCATTATGGATCAGGATGGATGCCATGTTTTACTTCGATGATGTGAATGGCCGCGCAATTCACTGCTTTCACCAATTTTTTTTTTTTTGCCTCGATCACGTCATTGGGCACAAAACAACTGCTTCTATTCACGTTTTTCCGCCTCGGTCGTGTCAGTGGGCACATGAGAGCAGCTTCTACCAAAGCCTTTTTGCCTCGATCATGTCAGTGGGCACACAACAACTGCTTCTATCCGGATTCTCTGGCTCTTGGGCTCATTTTGGTTTATTTACTCCTAGACTAAATGGTGCTGGTCCATCTTCATCGCTACATGCCGTCTTGCCATGCGCACAACCAACTGCTTCTACCTAGATGTTTAGTGCTTGTGGTTTGTGTTGGTACATTGCTTCATTCCACATAAATCGCGCTCCCTGTATGATCATTTGTGCATACCAGCTCATCACTCTGCATTCTTGTTCTTGGTGATGCGCATGGCAATGTGCTTCTCGAGGTCGGGGATAGGGGGATCTTCCTGCACGCGCAGGCCAATAGTCATGCGAGCAACCATGGAGAAGAAGCCGAGCACGATAAAGACCTCGACAATCTCGTCGTCGGACATGAGGCGGCGAGCCCAGGCTATGGTCTCGGGGGTGTTGGTCCACGTGGCGAGCGACTCGTCGAGGAGCGTGATGAGGCACTGCTGGCGCTCGGACCAGATGCCCATGGCGAAGAGCTCGGCGGCGGGCAGGCCCTTGCGCAGGGCCTCGATGCGGTCGTCGCCCATGCCGTTGAAGCGCGAGACGGGCTCGTTGATGCCGAAGACGTACTCGGCGCCGACGGTGCTGGCCATGCGCAGCACGATGAGCTGGTAGTCGAGGATCTGGATCTTGCGCGTCTCGCCGCTGAGAAGCGCCTTGAGGAGCTCCATGACGGGGACGAAGAGGCCGGGGGAGCGCGCGAGCGTCGCAAAGACGTTGCGCTTGATCTCAAAGTTGCGCAGGAGCTCGGCGTTGGCATCGTGCTCGGCGTCGGCGTTCCATATGTCAATGGGCGGCACCAGAGGCTTGCCGTCGGTGATGGAGTGACCTTGTTGATGCATAGTGATGATGCTTGGTGTTTGGATTGGTGATGTTGGCCGAGGTTGATGTAGCTGGCTCAAGTTTCGTTTGATGGAGGAGGGAAAGTGTGGTCAAGGTGTGAATGAATGCCGGACTGATGATGCTGTCGAGGCTGATGTAGATGGCCCATCGAGGGGCATTTATCAAGATGCTTGTTTTTTCTTGCCGCCATGGCTCTCTTGAAAAAAAGTGTCGTTTTGTCAAGATGTGCTGATTCCCCAGATGTAATCATCGTGCCGCCCAGTAAGCAATGTAGAGTTGAGGCGTCGCGCCGTGATGGCGGCTGAAGCTGGTAAGTGGAAAACAAAAATCATGAGGAAGTAGTAAGCAAAACATGCCATCCTAAAGTGGCGTGGAAAGGCACTTGATGCAGATTATCATCAACATCATGCCAGATGGACATTGGCACCAAGATGGCAAAGCGGTGACGCTAATCCGCTTTTGGGGACCAGGACCCTGAAGGCTGAGACACGGGAGATCGCATCCCCACTAATAACCGCCAGCGCTAACGCTAGTCCGCTTTTGGGTCACAAAACTTTTCTTAAACATTTCTTACTTTTCTTAAACTTTTCTTACATACCTCATGTGTCATCAGAACAGGGTAAACTAGTTCATGGCAAATTGTGTTGATGGAGAGAAATCTGCTTATATTATGGAGCCCCGTAAGAAAGGTCTCATGTCCCGGAGAAACATCTACTACAGGAGCTAACTAGTGAACCTCTTGTTTGGGCCATTTGATGTGTGGTGCATTAGGTACCCGTCTGACATATGGAAACTAGGCTTCTCAGCCTTGTCAGGCTAACAGTTCGCGAGATACGGAAATATGTATAGGCACCGACAAAATCCGAGTTTATGGATGGAATAGTAATCTGACTCATCGAAGTCGCGGAATGAGATGGGAAACCCTCCATTTCCCACCAGATAGCGAGGCTCATTGACAGGGCGTCCGCCGCTGTAACCCGAGGTAGGGCTGATGCCAAAAATAAACAAGAATAATGGGATACTTTACACAAATGCCCCGACTTTCGTATGTTTTGTAGGTTCCATTTTAAGCATGTCTTGATTTTATTCTATACTTTTAATGAAGCTTATGCTATGCTTTTTGCTTTGGTATTTTGTGTGTCAAAAATGACTCCTGATATCTTCGCGCCACCCCAGGGGTATAGAACGCATACACTAGTTAATTAGCGATGAGATGCTTATTTTAACAGATCGGCCGCCTCCGACTCGATATCGCCTCACACCCGGACCACTTACCGCCGCACCCCCCCCCCCCTCCCCTTCTTTGATGCTGTTGCTGCTGCGCTCTCCTTGCCCGCCCATGCTGAAAATCAAGAGCAATTCTGACCAGATTGAGAAAAGAATGGTTTAGACGATGACAAATTGCTCCTCTGTTATTGTAAGCAAGAGAGACGCCTCGAAAAAAAAAAACCCCCCTTGTTCAGCCTTCTTGCAAACCTCATCTTGTCCTTTACAAATCTCCCCCAAGAAAAGTACTGCACCTCACACAAACCACATGTCTTCTTTTTAAAACTCGTCTATAGATCACAGTCAATTAATTCCTCATCATTTCGATTCTCCGACCAGTTTTGTTTTACAATTTGACCTCGGACCGATCAACTCAGCCATGGAGACGGAAACCGAGTCCGGCAGCTTGGCCAAGAGCGGCGATTCTCTGCCTCGCCAGCACTCGCCCGACCTCGACGAGAAAAGGATGGAAAGGGCCTTGCCGGAGAAGCAGCAGCAGCAGCCGCTGGCAGACGATGCGCCGCCGCCGCCGCCGCCCCGCGACATGCCCGGCTGGAAGTGGACGCTCGTCATCACCGCCATCTACAGCTCACAGTTCCTCTTTGCCCTCGACAACACCATCGTGGCCAACGTGCAGCCCGTCATCGTGCAAGAGTTCAATGCTGTGCAGAAGCTCTCGTGGCTCAGCGTCGCCTTCCTCATCGGCGCCGCGAGCACCAACCTCGTCTGGGGCAAGGTCTACGGCCAGTTCAACGCAAAGTGGACGTACCTGCTCTCGGTGCTCGTCTTTGAGATTGGCTCGGCCATCTGCGGCGCCGCGCCCAATGTTGATGCCTTCATCATCGGCCGCGCCATCTGCGGCGTATCCGGCGCCGGCATGTACGTCGGCCTCATGACCATGATTGCCCTCAACACCACCATGCAGGAGCGCCCCGTCTACGTCGGCGGCACCGGACTCGTCTGGGGCCTGGGCACCGTCCTCGGCCCCATTATCGGCGGCGCCTTTACCGACTCGTCAGCTGGCTGGCGGTGGGCCTTTTACATCAATCTCGTCATCGGCGGCCTGTGCGCTCCCGTCTACGTCTTCATGCTCCCCAGCAAGGACCCCCGCCCCGGCGTGTCCGCGCTCGACCGCTGTCGTCAATTTGACTACGCAGGTGTTCTTCTCATGATTGGTGCCTGCGGAAGCTTCGTCATGGGCGTCTCCTTTGGCGGCGTCACGTATCCCTGGAACTCGGCGCGCATCATTGCCCTCTTCTGCGTCTCGGCCGTGCTCTTCATCATTCTCGGCTTCCAGCAGGTCTACACCATCTGGACCGACACGGTCCGCCGCGTCTGCCCCGTCGAGTTCTTTGGCAGCCGCACGGTTCTGATCCTCTTCGCCATGACGGCCGCCGGCGGCTGCGGCATCTTCCTGCCCATCTACATGGCACCCCTGTACTTTCAGTTCACCCGCGGCGACTCGGCGCTGCAGTCGGGTGTGCGTCTACTGCCCTTTGTCTTTCTCGTCATCTTCACCATCACCACCAACGGCGCCTTGTTGGCGCGCTGGGGCATGTACATGCCCTGGTACCTGGTTGGCGGCATTCTGGTGTCCATCGGCGGCGGCCTCCTGTACACTGTAAAACTCACCACGTCCGTCTCCAACGTCTACGGGTACACCGTCATTGTCGGTTTCGGCGTCGGCATGTTTGCGCAGGCGTCGTACTCGGTCGCCCAGGCCGTCGTCAAGCCCGAGCTCGTGCCCTCGGCCATTGGCTTCATCTCGACTGCGCAGATCTTTGGCATTACTCTCGCGCTGGCCATTGCCAACGCGCTGTTCCTCAATGAGAGCGAGCGCGGCATCCACGCGCTACTGCCCAATGTCCCCATCGAAGAGATTGCGCAGACCATTGCCGGAGCCAAGTCGGAGCTGCTGCACCAGCAGAGCCCCGAGATGACGACCAAGATTCTGACCGTCATCGTCAATGCCCAGAGCAAAACGTACATCTTGGTCATTGTTGCGGGTGTGTTGGTGACTGTGCTTAGTCTATTGATGAAGCGTGAGAGGCTGTTTATTGGCCATGCGGCTGGCGGCATGTAAAGCGCGAGGTTAGAGGGAAGGGCGGACTAGGTCGGCAGATGGGCGCGTCGAAGCAGATACCCAGATGGATGCAAGAAGCATGAATAGACTGTAAAGTCAGGTTGATTGATGCGGAGCAAAAGGTTTTCAAGTGTTGTTCTGGCCGCTTTGCCGCGGCTCGACCGTCTTTAAATTGTACAAGTAGGTGGTCTCAGTACGTCTGCTTGGCTTTCATTTTCAAAACATTGCCATAGAACTATTGGTTTCATTAATTTCAGTCTGCCACCTTATCTATACTCCGCCGTAGTATTTCATGTGGGCACAAATGAGTCTGGGATGCCAGACTTGGTTGGTTGGCTGGCTATTGTGCGAATACTTTTGGCAGAGCTTGAGGTACATATCGTCAAACTGACGATGATGCTTGGCTACGTATTTGGCTACCACAGGGAGCTCTCTGATTTGGCAAAGAAAAATTACAGATACTACTAAGATCTAATGGTTAATTTTGTTTAGCAATTTAATTTAAATCTCTTCAGGCATGAAGTTTGGGATAGTTTTGCCAAACCGTTCCATTGCTACCAACCCGGCAAATGACCCAACTAAACTGCCAAACAGCTTAATTAGAGTTAGCACTCATCTACTGGTAGCGTACCTGAGTAGATTACAAATCGATTCGCAAAGTACTCATGTTAATTTTTTTCTTCTTTTCCCTTGGACCAAACTTGTCGTTGGGCGTGCCGCCGAAGCAACATTGCCAGACCAACCTGTGCAGTCCAGAAGCAGCCTTAGCGTTGCCGCCAATGGGCGTGCCGATAGAGTGTCCACGGCTCACGCCCACACCCACATCTACTCCCTAGCCCAACGCCCAATCTTCACACCCTCGACGCCAAACCGTTGTGTGGCTGTCTCTCGGCTTCGTTCGGCCGCCCGATGTCATCTGCATCATCTATACGGAAAAACAGCATCAACATTACTCTGTCAGACGGAGCAGCTGAATCCATGGCGCTGACTTGGAAGGATGAAACTGCTTCTTGCGCAAGCTCAAGCGCTGACCTCGCGGGCAACAACGAAGGTCGGGAAAAAGCCCAATTCGGAGGTGCACTGCCCATCATGTCGAAGGATTAAAGATGAAGACTGCGCTGTATCTTGGGGCAGAATGTGTCTCGGATTACAAAGCCAATTTACTGCATTGTACTATCGACCAGGAATATGACGGCCGATCCGTATCCCCCGCGTCGCGTCGGGCCGCTCGGCTCTGTCGCTGCCAAGTCTGTGCCATCCATCTCCGAGCCGCAGCATCATGCCGGTCATGACAGTGTTGATTCCCACGATGCAACCATCTTCTGGCGGGATCGATTCCATCGCCTCGCAGCCTCGCAGCCGGTGCTGCACGGCTTCCCTTTGGAGCACACCTGGCCCCGCTCCGAGACTGCCATTGTCGTCCCGGACGGTCTGCTCGAGCAGGCTGTTCAGCTGTGCAGCCGCTTCAAGATACGCCTTGACGACTTGCTGTATGCAACTTGGGCCATTGTCGCTGCCCAGCATACAATCTCACCCGCAGGAGAAACTGCCGTGGTCTTCACCATTCCGGGCCGCAGGACCCCCCTCGATGGACAAGATGCCGGCACTGATGATGATCCACACGATCTACCGCTTGTTGTATCCGTCTCTCAAGATGTATCAATTCTATCACATATCCGCCATGTGGCTGACGTGGCGGACCAATCCGCAGCGAATGGAGTTCTCGGCCATGACGAGGTCCTTCGACTCGCTGATGCCTCTCGACCACAGGTCAAGCTCCACGTAGATCGCAAAGATCTGGCTCTCGCACAAAACAGTGTCATGTCTACCGATGACAAGTTCCCGCTCGTCATCAACATTTGCACATCGCCGCTCTTCAAGCTGAGCATGCGTCATGACGCAGGACTCGCCAAACTTGATGCGCGCCTACTCCTGGAGCACTTTGTCGCCACTCTGGAACATGTCGCCCGCAACGTCAAGACTAAGCTCTCTGCCGTGCGTATGATTTCACCCGTCGAGGAGTTCCTTCTACACGAATACGCAAAGGCCGCCGTACCTGCACAGGCAGGCCTTCTGCACCAGCTCATAGAGACACAGGCGGTGCGCACACCCAATGCAGATGCTGTGCAGTTCGAAAATGACGAACCAGTCTCCTATCTTACACTAAATCAGCGCGCGAATCAGCTTGCGCGACATCTGCTGCAATATAGACCCCGTTTTGTGGCCGTGCATATGCGCACATCCACCAACTTGATAATTTCCCTACTCGCCATCCTGAAAGCCGGCGCTGCATACGTCATTCTCGATGTCGACGCCGCGCACTCGCGCAAGGCCATGATGGTTGAGGACGTCGCGGCTGACTTTGTTCTTGTGGACCAAGAAACACGCGGACAGTTCCCTGTCGAGTATGACATTAACCAAATTAGCGCGCTATCCCACCAGCACAACACCAGCAACCTCTTCCTCGTCCAGCAGCAAACTGATGTTGCTTACGCCATCTACACATCTGGCTCGACCGGCCGACCCAAAGCAGCCCGTCTAGACCACCGGGCCGCGTACAATGGCCTCGCGTGCTTCCCCCGCGTTGAGGGCCTACGCCAACTGCTCTTTTTCAACCCCGTATTCTCAGCTGCACAGCGGTCTATATGGGCAACTCTTACTGTGGGTGGCTGCCTTTGCTTGGCTGAAAAGAGGAGCTTCACTGTGAATCTGGCCGACACGATACAGAGGATGGCCATCAGCTCGATTGACATGACGTCCACGACGGCGGCGCTCATCACTCCCGACCAGGTGCCATCGCTGAGACGCATGGTGCTTGGAGGCGAGCTGGTCAGCCCCGCGGTGGTCGAGACCTGGGGGCACAGGGTCCAGCTGTTTTCGTCATACGGCTTGAGCGAGTGCACTCAACTCAATTGGCGACACAGGCTACACTCGGATGCTGGTTCTAGCGCGCGCGTCATCGGGATGCCCTACGATACGACGACGTCGTACATTGTTGACCCCAATACGATGCATCTGTCGCCGCTGCTTGTCCCCGGCGAGCTGTGCCTCGGTGGTGCGCAAATTGCCAGTGGCTATCTTAACGCGGCAGAGGAGACTGCCAAGCGCTTTGTTGCGAATCCTTTTGGACATGGAAAAATTTATCGAACAGGAGATATGGCGGTTCGCCACGCCGATGGGTCGGTTGAGCTGGTTGGACGCATCGACTTCCAGGCCAAGATCAACGGCCAGAGAGTTGACCCCGCCGAACCAAACTCGTTCCTCCAGAAGAATGAGTCTGTCAAGCATTCTGTTGTCGTCCCTTGCATAATCAACAATAAAACTACTCTTGTTGCGGCAGTCGTGACGACCAAGCGTAAAACTGTGTGGCCCGACACGGTGCGTACGCTGCGCTCGTATCTTGCCGAGCGAGTGCCCGGCTACATGATGCCGACTTTCTGGGTTCCCATGGACAAGCTTCCATTAAATGCCAACGACAAGGTGGATATAATCGGAATACGAAACATGGTGGAGGAATCTGCACGTGCGGGAACGCTCCAACGTGGTGGCGGCGCAAAGCAGGCTGACGATGCCGTATTCAGCCATGAAGAGGCTATTATTCGCACTCTTTGGTCGGAGCTTTTGTCTCTTCCACTAGAAGCGGTAAAATTACAAGATTCCTTCGTTTCGCTTGGCGGTACGTCGCTCGAGGCCATTCAGGTAGTGTCGCGTCTGCAATCGCAACATGGCCTCACCATGGCAGTGGAAGACATGGTTTTGGATAATACCCTGGCTGAGGTTGCCCAGCTCGCCCGACAAGGGACTGTAGCTACAGTCTCAGAGGCTCCCGCGCCATTCAGCCTGCTCAGACAGACGCCGTCCGCGGAGCTCCTGGGAATCAAGGTCACCGAGGTGGAAGATGCGTTCCCAGTCACTGCGCTCCAGGAGGCTGTTATTGCCAATTCCATCCTAGGCGGTACAACTTATGTTTACAGCCGCTCCTATAGTTTCCGTGGATACAGCGAGCAGCAAGTCACAAATGGCTTGCAGTCCCTGATGGAGTCGCAGCCGCTGTTACGGACTACTTTTATCCCCCGCGGCACGTCTTTCGTGCAAGTCATCAAAAAGACGGCGGTGCTTCCGCTTGTCATCACCGATCTCGACGCTGAAACGTACATCCGGGACAAGACGACGCATATCATGCGCGCAGGAGATCTCTGGTGGCACGCCGCCATCCTCCCCGGCCAGGTCCTTGTCATCACCAGCCACCACGCCCTCTTTGACTACTGGTCCAACCAGTTCATCCCGCAAGATTTGTCGTCAATACTTGTTGGAGGAACCCCCGTGATGCGAGGTACATTCAGCAGTTACGTCAAGCATATACAGTCACAAGACGTGGCAGCCGCAAAGGACTTTTGGAAGAGCCATCTAGACGGAGCGCGCTCCGAGTCGTTGGGCCACCGCACACCCGTTGAAAGCACGGTGACGGCGTTGCTGGGGATGGACATGAAAAAGACTGCATCCAAACTAAAAATCACGCCGAGTGTCTTGCTCTACGCCACGTGGTCTCTTGTCCTCTCAGCCGTGCATTCCACCGACGATGTCGTCATGGGTGTTACTCTGTCTGGTAGGGACGCACCTGTTCCAGGCATCCTGGAAATGGCCGGACCAACACTGATGATTGCACCTCTACGCGTGCGAGTTGATGGCACCAGCTCTTTTGCCTCGCACAGCGCTCACGTCCAGCGAAATCTCTGGGAAGTTGCCGCACACGCTCATGTCGGTCTGCGCACGATTTTCAACGTCACCGGCCAGTCCCGAGACCTGTTTGATTCCATGGTCAATTTCTTGATCAAAGTCCCGCGCCCCGACATAACTGGCGGCCTCGGCGAGTTGCCTTTTATGAATCTCGGTGAGGTAGAGCATGCCAAACTTGAGTTAAACAATGAGACCCCTGATCGGATCACGCTGGCTTCCACATTGGAAAGAGGCTTTGCGCAGAGTTTGGTTGACCTCGTTGTTCGTGTACTCCAAACGGGTGCCGAGACGCCAAACATTCCCGTCAAGGAGCTGTTACCGATGACAACCCTTTCTGAGCCTGAGCCGCCTAGTTCTGAGATGTCGCGTGTCGTTACGCCAGCATCGACCGTCGTACATGATGCGGCGCCGTCACTCACTTCGGATGACGAGATGATGCTCGACCAGTCGTGGCCATACACGTCTCCCGATCTCGGCTTCTCTGCCGTTATGCGCATGGCAGCCTTGCACCCGTCACGAATCGCGGTCCGCGACCTTTCTGGGGACGATATCACGTATGCAGGTCTGGCCATCAAAATCCATCAGTTGGCTGGTATCCTTCGCTCCCAGCGCATCAAGCTCGAGCAGGTCATCCCGATGCTTATGGAAAAATCCATAAACACTATTATTTCCATTTTTGGCATCCTCGTCGCTGGCGGTGCTCTGCTACCCCTCGGCCCAGAAAACCCTAGAGATCGCAACGTGGGCATACTCGAGGACTGTGAAGCCACGCATGTCATCACTGACAGCCTGAACAAGTCCTTCTTTGACGACCTCCCATACAAGGCTATCGTTATAGACGATATCGACTGGGATAGTCTGCCTATTCAACGCCTAATCACGCCCGACTTGAACCCGGACTCGCTTGCCTACGTCATCTACACTTCTGGAAGCACCGGTAAGCCAAAGGGCACGCTCATCACTCACGGGGCGCTGGCAGCTGCGACTGAGGGCATCATTGACACTACGAATATGAGGGACAACCCGTTCCGCATCCTGTGGACTCTCAACTACACATTTGACGGATCTTTCGACGGCCTTTTCTCTGCACTGTCTAGCGGTTCAACTCTGTGCGTGGCCCCCCAGAACACAATTGTCGCCAACCTAGCCAACTTGATCAACACAATGGAGGTCGACCGCGTGAACATCACACCGTCCATGGGCACCCTCTTCCACCCAGACGATGTACCGCGCCTCAAGGTCCTCATGACTGGCGGCGAGGCCATCTCGCTTCATATCCTCAGCGTGTGGGCTCCGCGTGTGGTCGTCTATAATGTCTACGGGCCGACAGAGGCTACCATCTGCATCAGCACCAACACCGTGACGCCCGGCATGAACCCTCGCAGCGTCGGTCGCATTTTCAAGTCTACGCATGCCACCATTCTCGATCCCGACACCATGAGCCCCGTGGCGGATGGCGAAGTCGGTGAGCTGTGCGTATCTGGCCCCCAGCTGGCGCGCGGCTACCTCAAGCGGCCTGACGCCACGGCCAAGGCGTTTCGCTTCGTCGGCGGCAAGAGAATCTACCAGACTGGTGACTTGGCAAGGCTTCTTCCAAGCGGCGAAGTCGAGCTTCACGGACGCAAAGACGGCCAGGTAAAGCTCAATGGCTACCGGATTGAGCTGGGGGAGATTGACGCCTCGATCGTGAAAAGCGGCTCTTTTAAGACGTGTGTGACTGTGATGGCCACTGTCCTGAAGAAGAAGCAAATTGTTGCCTTTTGCTCTGATGAGGATGCACATGCGGGAGAGGACATCCTGCTACCGGCAGACAAGGCTATTGCGGCCGACCACATCACGGCGCGTCTCACGTCGCTGCCGAAATATATGCTTCCCACTGTCTGGCTCCCGGTGGCGACTTGGCCGCTCACGCCCAACGGCAAGGTGGACAAGAAGCGGCTGCAACAGATGGTCGAGGAGATGCCGATGGATTGTCTGAAGCAATATCTCC
Source organism: Beauveria asiatica (assembly GCA_038367545.1). NCBI lineage: Eukaryota > Fungi > Ascomycota > Sordariomycetes > Hypocreales > Cordycipitaceae > Beauveria > Beauveria asiatica. Next base: position 3,624 of record JAAHCF010000129.1, on the reverse strand, counting down.
CACGCGAGGAAAAAGCGGCTGTGTCGGGTGAACAGGAGCTTGTCCTGCAATCGATATGGGCCGAGTTATTTGAGGTCGCGGCGGAGAATATTCACGGTGGAACTACGTTTCATTCTCTGGGAGGCGACTCCATCTCTGCTCTCAATCTCGCCGGTTTGCTGCGTAGGAAAGGCTTTGATATCAAAGTCAATGACTTGCTATCCGCTCAGACGCTGCAGATCCAAGCCAAGCTGTTGTCCGACGAGCACAAGATGCAAGACAAGGCAGACGTGGTGCAAGAGCTGCCTGTATATGTACCAGGTCCAGAAATCTACACCCGTCTCAAGGAACTCGCTGTTGCAGAGCAAGATATTGAAGACATCTACCCCTGCAGCCCTGGTCAGGTAGAGTTCCTCACGCAGGGCAACAAGAGAGAACAGTTCTGGCAGCTCATGACTATACGAGAGCTTCCGAAGGATCTGGATTTTGCCCGCTGGGTCGAGCTGACGACGGTGCTTACAGCACGGAACCAGATTCTGCGCGCCATGTACGTCTACGGCGAGGAGGGCAACACGGCGACGGCAGTTCAAGTCATTCTCAAGCAGCCAGCTCTAAACCTGAACTATCAGTCTTACACCACAGAGGCTGAATGCAAGGCAATTGTGGACGCGGAGTGGGATCTTCGCTTCGATCCGGCCAAAGCATTCGTGCGGTATACACTACTTACGAATTCGGCCACCGGCTCCCGCCACATTCTCATCAAGCTGGACCATGCGTCGTACGATGGGACGCTGCTGCACATATTTGACGACCAGTTCAAGGCTTTGAACCAAGGTGTTGCGCCCCGCCCCAGCACCGAGTTCCGCGACTTTATCGGGCACATCAGGGAGACGCCCAAGCAGCCGCAGCTTGACTACTGGACGAGCCTGCTGAAGGACAAGATATTCGACTACCCCGCCCGTGCGACAAATCCTAGGGTTTGCCGGTGGGAGCTGTCCAAGATTGGCGTGGAGATTGGCGTCGACGAGACTGCACAGGCTGCGGGCGTGACGGCGCCGATTGCTTTCCAGACGGCATATGGCTTGCTCCTGGCGCACCTGAGCGGCTCCCCATACGTCGTGTACAATAATCTTGTGACGGGTCGCAACGTGCCGCTGGACAACCCGCAGCTGATCAACGGCAACTGCGCCAACTTTTTGCCGTTTGTGCACAACGTGGACGACGCCAGGCCGATTGGGGCACTGCTGCAGGAAACGCAGGCGTCGTTTTGGCGGACGACGGAGAATGGGCTCGTGTCGCTCGACGAGATTTACGGTGCGCTGGGAGCGGACAGGGACACGGCGGCGGCCAAGTGCCTGTTTTGCTTCCAGCCGTTTGAGCCGGTGGACACGGCGGCGGGCGGGCAGGACCACATGCGGTGGATCGTGATGAAGATGAGCCGCAACACGATGTACTTTAACTATGCGATACAGCTCGAGGTGGTCAAGGGCGCGAGCAAGGGCGAGTACGTTGTCAAGCTGGGATTTGATGATGATGTGTTTACGGTGGACGAGGCGAGGGGTGCGCTGGCGTGGTACGAGGAGTGTTTGAGGGGAATGTCGGGAAAGGTGTAGACGAAAAGCAAGAAGCCTTGAGAATGGTTTCGGTAGAGAAGGGATAGACTGGCGCGATGGAAAGTGGGAAGAATAGCAAGCGTATAGAATGGTGATGCAAGGTATACAATGTTACTTGGTAAGTGTATAGAGCGTGCTACGAGTTGAGGTGTCAGCACAGGTAACCCTGCTATTAATTATTTTATATATAGAAGAAAGAAGTATGGCGTATTTTTGGTTGGTCTTTGAGACTATTTCTATGACATCTACCCTACTCTTGTTTGATTGTTGGCAAGTCTTATTGACTCGTCGACTGCGCTCCCAGAACCTTTTTAAACACCCTCTCCAGCCTTGGCAGCACCTCTGCCTCATTCTGCGCAATCTGATAATGCGTCACCAGCCTGCCCCCCGACACCCTCAACCCCTCGTCAGCGCACGCCTCGGTAAAGGCCTGCACGTCTACGCCGTGCGCCTCGAGGCTGACCCAGCACATGTTTGTCTGCACGGGATGCACCAGCGTGCCGCCCAGCCCCGTCCACGCGGCCTCTACCTTTTTCGCCGTCTCGTGCGACGCCCGCAGCAAGCCGCCGGTAAAGGTCTCGTCGACGGCGACGCGCGCCGCCGCCGCGAGCATGCCCGGCTGGCGCATGCCGCCGCCGAGCGACTTGCGCACCCAGCGCGCGTGCGTCAGGGTGGCGGCGTCGCCGACAATGATGCTGCCGACGGGGGCGCCGAGGCCTTTGGAGAAGCACAGGCTAACGGTGTCGAAGTAGGAGCAATACTCGGCGAGTACGGCAGAAGGGGACGAGGTGGTGGTGGACGAGGATGAAGAAGAAGAGGTGGCGACGGCGGCTTCCCAGAGACGGGCGCCGTCGCAGTGAAGTCGGATATTGTGGGCGCGCGCAAAGGCGGCAATGGAGGAGACGACGGAGAGGGGCATGACGGTGCCGTTGAGCGTGTTTTCGAGGCTGATGACGCGCGTGGGACAGGCGTGCACGTCGGAGCCGAGGACGGCGTGGGCGGCGACGTCTTGCACGGTGAGGTGCACGCCGTTGCGGGGGACGACGGGCTTGACGGTGGCGCCGGTGAGGGAGGAGACTCTGCGGCGGGGGTTAAAGTTGGATAAAAATAATAATAAGAAGAAGAAGAAATAAAAAAAAAAAAACACTTACCCGCCGGCTTCGTAAAGGATAATATGGGAGCGATGGTCCGCCAGCACACCAAACGGAGGCTGCGTCAAGAGGCTCCGCAGAGCGACCTGGTTTCCCATGGTGCCAGACGTGACAAAGAGACCGGCCTCCTTGCCGGCGAGCTGCGCGACGTGCGCTTCGAGGTCGCGCGTCGTCGGGTCCTCGTTGAAGACGTCGTCGCGCAGCGAGCAATTCGTCACGGCTGCCAGCATGGCCGGCGTCGGCACCGTCATGACATCACCTGTCAAAGAAGTACAACAACAGCTGTCAGCTTTCTGCGTATCGAAAAAAGGTTTGTTTTTTGAAATTGATAAAAAGCCGTCTTGCAAAAATAGAAAGAAGGAAAAAAACATACTGCGGAGATCAAGCGAACCCGCGCCCTTGACGCCAATCCACGCACCACCACCACCACCACCACCACCACCACCGTCCTGCTTCTTCTCAACGTTGCTCGCCATATTCTGTCGTCGAAGCTTGGCACAGCCAGAAAATGATGCCCTCGCTTCTTCAATTCCGCTTCCAACAGGAAAAATAGTGTACGACGGGAAAAAAAAATTTGATTTTTTGCCGCTGCTGCTGCTGCTGCTGAGCTGCAACAAACCGCGGGGCTGCACGCGCTTGATATATAGTCGCAGAGCGCTCGGTATTAGTCTGCTCATTGGGATGGATCTTCTTTTTTTTTTTCTTCTTCTTCTTCTTCTTTTTATTTCCCACGCCCTGCTTGTAGATGCAAAGGCGCGTGGGGGGGACGTGTTCCGACTCCGCTTTGACAGCGACAGCTCAAACTACAGTATGATAAGCCGGGTGGGTTTTCACGTCGGAGATGGGTATGTAAGCGGCTTTCAATTGGGTAGAATTGGGAG